>JAYESA010000017.1:45490356-45716122 GCA_036927795.1 Iris macrosiphon | reverse complement strand
ATACACTCGTTTTAACCATTCTACGCTCTCGTATTTCAGTTATCATCACCCATCCATACTCGTTTTCACTATTCGGCATCTATTTTATACGATATTTTGGTTTAGAATCACCGATCTAAATATGTTTTCAGCATGCTAGGCTCATTCTATACCATATTTCGATTAGAAACCCCATTTATACTCGTTTTTTTACTATTCTACGATAGTTTGATGTCTTATTTGGATCACAATCGTATTTCAGTACTCGTCTCCACAAATCTACGCCACTTTTATACCGTATTCGTTTGAATCGTCCATCTATGCTCGTTTCCACAAATCTATGCCACTTTTATACCATATTTCGGTTTGAATCGCCCATCTATACTCGTTTTAGCCAATATTCAACCCCTATTTTATACATAATTCGGTTAGAATCAGCGATCCAAACTCGTTTTCATCATCCGACGGTCATATAATACCATATTTCGGTTCGAATCACCCGTTTATACTTGTTTTAAACCATTTTACGAGCGTTTGATGCCTTATTTCGGTTATAATCATATTTCTATACCTGTTTCACCAATCTAGGCAGTTTATATACCATATTTCGGTTAAAATCTTTCGTCTATACTCGTTTTCACCATTCTACGTTCATTCTATTCTATAATTTTGGTTAGAATTACACATCTATGCTCGTTTTCTGCATTCTACACTTATTTCATATCATATTCTGGTCAGAGTCACCCATCCATAATCGTCTCCTATATTCTACATTCATTCTATTCCATATTTTCGGTTAGAAGCGCCAGTTTATACTTGTTTTCACCAATCTAAGCTCATTTTATACCATAATTTCGGTTAGAACTGCTCATCTATACTCATTTTCATCAACCTATGCCTACTCTACACCATATTTCGGTAAGAATCACCCATCTATGATCGTTTTAACCATTCTACGATCATTCTATATCATATTTCTGTTAGAAATCACACATCTATACTCGTTTTTTACCATTCTACGTCCGTTTTATAGCCTATTTTTGTTGGAACCACCGATCTAAACAGGTTTTCGTCACCCTAAGCTCATTCTAAACAGTATTTCGGCTAGAGTCGCCTATTTATATTCGTTTTTGCCATTCTACGATCATTTGATGGCTTATTTCTATCATAATTATATTTCAGTACTCGTTTCACCATTTATACTATAACCATATTTCGGTTCTAATCCCCCGTTTGTAATCGTTTTTACTATTTTACGAGCGTTTGATGTCTTATTTCGGTTAGAAACATATTTCTATACTCGTTTCACCAATCTAGGCCAGTTGTGTACCTTATTTCGGTTAGAATCTCCCGTCTATGGTCATTTTTACCATTCTATTCCCATTCTACACTACAATTCTGCTAGAATATCTCATCTTATGCTCGTTTTCCACGATTCTACTGTGATTTTAAAATATTTCAGTAAGAATCCATGATCTAAATTTGTTTTCATCATTCTTCGATCATATTGTACCATATTTTTGCCCGAATCGCCCGTTTACACTCATTCTCACCAATTCACGAGCATTTGCTTTCTTACTTCGGTTAGGATCTCATTTATGTACTCATTTCACCTATCTATAGCGGTTATATACCTTATTTTCGTTTGGAATCTCCCATCCATACTCGTTTTCACACATTCTACGCTCGTTCTACCCAACAATTTCGGTTAGAATCGCACATCTATGCTCGTTTTCACCTTCCTACACATGTTTTATATCACACTTCGTTAGAATCACACATCTATACTCGTTTTCATCAGTCAACGTTCATTATATTCCATATTTCAGTTAGAATCGCCTATTTATACTCGTTTTCACCAATCTAAGCACGTTCTACACCGTAATTAGAATCACCCATCTATACCCGTTTCCATCAATCTATGCCTATTCTAAAGCATATTTCGGTTAGAATCACCGATATACACCCGTTTTAACCATTCTATGCTCTCATATTTCAGTTATTATCACCCATCCATACTCGTTTTCACCATTCTGCGTCCGTTTTATACGAAATTTTGGTTTAAAATCACCGATCTAATATGTTTTCAGAATGCTAGGCTCATTCTATACCATATTTTGGTTAGAATCCCCATTTATACTCGTTTTTACTATTCTACGATAGTTTGATGCCTTATTTGGATCAAAATCGCATTTCAGTACTCGTCTCCATAAATCTATGCCACTTTTATACCGTATTCGGTTTGAATCGCCCATCTATGCTCGTTTCCACAAATCTACGCCACTTTTATACCATATTTCGGTTTGAATCGCCCATCTATACTCGTTTTAGCCAATATTTAACCCTTGTTTTATGCCATAATTCGGTTAGAATCAGCGATCCAAAATCATTTTCATCATCCTACGGTCATATAATACCATATTTCGGTTCGAATCACCCGTTTATACTCGTTTTAATAATTTTACGAGCGTTTGATGCCTTATTTCGGTTATAATCATATTTCTATACCCGTTTCACCAATCTAGGCCAGTTTATATACCATATTTCGGTTAGAATCTTCCGTCTATACTCGTTTTCACCATTCTATTCTATAATTTTGGTTAGAATTACACATCTATGCTCGTTTTCTGCATTCTACACTTATTTTATATCGTATTCTGGTTAGAGTCACCCATCCATAATCATCTCCAGTATTCTACATTCATTCTATTCTATATTTTCGGTTAGAAGCGCATGTTTATACTTGTTTTCACCAATCTAAGCTCATTTTATACCATAATTTTGATTAGAACCGCTCATCTATACTCGTTTTCATCAACCTATGCCTACTCTACACCATATTTCGGTAAGAATCATCCATCTATACTCATTTTAACCAATCTACGCTCATTCTATATCATATTTCTGTTAGAAATCACGTATCTATACTCGTTTTTACCATTCTACGTCCGTTTTATAGCCTATTTTTATTAGAACCACCGATCTAAACAGGTTTTTGGCACCCTAAGCTCATTCTATACCGTATTTCGGCTAGAGTCGCCCATTTATACTCATTTTTGCCATTCTTCGATCATTTGATGGCTTATTTCTATCACAATCATATTTCAGTACTCGTTTCACCATTTATACTATAACCATATTTTGGTTCTAATCCCCCGTTTGTACTCGTTTTCACCATTTTACGAGCGTTTGATGTCTTATTTTAGTTAGAAATATATTTCTAAATTCGTTTCACCAATCTAGGCCAGTTGTGTACCTTATTTCGATTAGAATCTTTCGTCTATGGCCGTTTTTACCATTCTATTCCTATTCTACACCACAATTCTGTTAGAATATCTCATCTTATGCTCGTTTTCACGATTCTACCGCTGTTTTATAATATTTCAATTAGAATCCATGATCTAAATTTGTTTTCATCATTCTTCAATCATATTATACCATATTTTTGTCCGAATCTCCCGTCTACACTCATTCTCACCAATTCACGAGCATTTGCTTCCTTACTTCGGTTAGGATCTCATTTATGTACCCATTTTACCTATTTATAGCGGTTATATACCTTATTTTCGTTTGGAATCTCCCATCCATACTCGTTTTCACCATTCTACGCTCGTTCTACCCAACAATTTTGGTTAGAATCGCATATCTATGCTCGTTTTCACCATCCTACAGTTGTTTCATATCATACTTCGGTTAAAATCACACATCTATAGTCGTTTTCATCAGTCTACATTCATTCTATTCCATATTTCAGTTAGAATCACCTATTTATACTCGTTTTCACCAATCTAAGCACGTTCTACACCGTAATTAGAATCACCCATCTATACCCGTTTTCATCAATTTATGCCTATTCTAAACTATATTTCGGTTAGAATCACCGATATACACTCGTTTTAACCATTCTACGCTCTCGTATTTCAGTTATCATCACCCATCCATACTCGTTTTCACTATTCTGCGTCCATTTTGTACGATATTTTGGTTTAGAATCACCGAACTAAACATGTTTTCAACATCCAAGGCTCATTATATACCATATTTCGGTTAGAATCCCCTATTTATACTCGTTTTTACTATTCTACGATAGTTTGATGCCTTATTTGGATCACAATCGCATTTCAGTACTCGTCTCCACAAATCTATGCCACTTTTAAAACCGTATTCGGTTTGAATCGCCCATCTATGCTCATTTCCTAAATCTACGCCACTTTTATACCATATTTCGTTTGAATCGCCCATTTATACTCGTTTTAGCCAATATTCAACCCTGTTTTATACCATAATTCGGTTAGAATCAGCGATCTAAACTCGTTTTCATCATCCTACGGTCATATAATACTATATTTCGGTTTGAATCACCCGTTTATACTCGTTTTAACCATTTTACGAGCGTTTGATGCCTTATTTCGGTTATAATCAAATTTCTATACCCGTTTCACCAATCTAGGCCAGTTTATATACCATATTTCGGTTAGAATCTTCCGTCTATATTCGTTTTCACCATTCTACGCCCATTCTATTCTATAATTTCGGTTAGAATTACACATCTATGCTCGTTTTCTGTATTCTATACTTGTTTCATATCGTATTCTGGTTAGAGTCACCCATCCATAATCGTCTCCAGTATTCTACATTCATTCTATTCCATATTTTCGGTTAGAAGCGCCTGTTTATACTTGTTTTCACCAATCTAAGCTCATTTTATACCATAATTTCGGTTAGGACCGCTCATCTATACTCGTTTTCATCAACCTATGCCTACTCTACACCATATTTCGGTAAGAATTACCCATTTATACTTTTTTAACCATTCTACGCTCATTCTATATGATATTTCTGTTAGAAATCACGCATCTATGCTCGTTTTTACCAGTCTACGTCCGTTTTATAGCCTATTTTTGTTAGAACCACCGATCTAAACAGGTTTCCGGCACCCTAAGCTCATTTTATACCGTATTTTGGCTAGAGTCGCCCATTTATACTCGTTTTTGCCATTCTACGATCATTTGATGGCTTATTTCTATCACAATCATATTTCAGTACTCGTTTCCACAAATCTGCTCTATTTTTTTTACCCTATTTTGGTTAGAATCATCCATCTATACTCGTTTTGGCCAATCTATTCTATACCTTATTTCGATTAGAATCACTCATTTATACCCGTTTTCGCGATTCTACACCTATTTTATACCATCTTTTGATCAGAATCAATGATCTAAACACGTTTTCGTCATCCTACGACTATAACCATATTTCGGTTCTAATCCCCCGTTTATACTCGTTTTCACCATTTTACGAGCGTTTGATATCTTATTTCGGTTAGAAACATATTTTTATACTCATTTCACCAATCTAGGCCAGTTGTGTACCTTATTTCGGTTAGAATCTCCCGTCTATGACCGTTTTTACCATTTTATTCCATTCTACAGCACAATTCTGTTAGAATATCTCATCTTACGCTCGTTTTCACGATTCTACCGCTGTTTTAAAATATTTCGGTTAGAATCCATGATCTAAATTTATTTTCATCATTCTTCGATCATATTGTATCATATTTCTGCCCGAATCGCCCGTCTACACTCATTCTCACCAATTCACGAGCATTTGCTTCCTTACTTCGGTTAGGATCTCATTTATGTACTCATTTCACCTATCTATAGCGGTTATATACCTTATTTTCGTTTGGAATCTCCCATCCATACTCGTTTTCACCATTTTACGCTCGTTCTACCCAACAACTTCGGTTAGAATCGTACATCTATGCTCGTTTTCACAATCCTACAGTTGTTTCATATCACACTTCGGTTAGAATCACACATTTATACTCGTTTTCATCAGTCTACGTTCATTCTATTCCATATTTCAGTTAGAATCACCTATTTATATCGTTTTTACCAATCTAAGCACGTTCTACACCGTAATTAGAATCACCCATCTGTACACGTTTTCATCAATCTATGCCTATTCTAAACCATATTTTGGTTAGAATCACCGATATACACTAGTTTTAACCATTCTACGCTCTCGTATTTCAGTTATCATCACCCATCCATACTCGTTTTCACCATTCTGCGTCTATTTTGTACGATATTTTGGTTTAGAATCACAGATCTAAACATGTTTTCAGCATGCTAGGCTCATTCTATACCATATTTCGGTTAGAATCCCCCATTTATACTCGTTTTTACTATTCTACGATAGTTTGATGCCTTATTTGGATCACAATCGTATTTCAATACTCGTCTCCACAAATCTACGCTACTTTTATATCGTATTCGGTTTGAATCGCCCATCTATGCTCGTCTCCACAAATCTACGCCACTTTTATACCATATTTCGGTTTGAATCGCCCATCTATACTCGTTTTAGCCAATATTCAACCCCTATTTTATACCATAATTCGTTTAGAATCAGCAATCCAAACTCGTTTTCATCATCCTACGGTCATATAATACCATATTTCGGTTCGAATCACCCGTTTATACTCATTTTAACATTTTACGAGCGTTTGATGCCTTATTTCAGTTATAATCTTATTTCTATGCCCTTTTCACCAATCTAGGCTAGTTTATATACCATATTTCGGTTAGAATCATTCGTCTATACTCGTATTCACCATTCTACAACCATTATATTCTATAATTTCGGTTAGAATTACACATCTATGCTCGTTTTCTGCATTCTACACTTGTTTCATATCATATTCTGGTTAGAGTCACCCATCCATAATCGTCTCCAGTATTCTACATTCATTCTATTCCATATTTTTGGTTAGAAGCGCCTGTTTATACTTGTTTTCACCAATCTAAGCTCATTTTATACAATAATTTCGGTTAGAACCGCTCATCTATACTCATTTTCATCAACCTATGCCTACTCTACACCATATTTCTGTAAGAATCACCCATCTATACTCGTTTTAACCATTCTACGCTCATTCTATATCATATTTCTGTTAGAAATCACGCATCTATACTCATTTTTACCATTCTACGTCCGTTTTATAGCCTATTTTTTTTAGAACCACCGATCTAATCAGGTTTCCGGCACTCTAAGCTTATTATATACCGTATTTCGGCTAGAGTTGCCGATTTATACTCGTTTTTGCCATTCTACGATCATTTGATGGCTTATTTCTATCACAATCATATTTTAGTACTCGTTTCCACAAATCTGCGCTACTTTTTTTTACCTTATTTTGGTTAGAATCACCCATCTATACTCGTTTTGACCAATCTATTCTACACCCTATTTCGATTGGAATCACTCATCTATAGCCGTTTTTACGTTTCTACCCCTAATTTATTCCATATTTTGATCAGAATCAATGATCTAAACTCGTTTTCGTCATTCTACGACTATAACCATATTTTGGTTCTAATCCCCCGTTTGTACTTGTTTTCACCATTTTACTGGCGTTTGATGTCTTATTTCGGTTAAAACATATTTCTATACTCGTTTCACTAATCTAGGCCAGTTGTGTACCTTATTTCGGTTAGAATCTCCCGTCTATGGACGTTTTTACCATTCCATTCCCATTCTACACCATAATTTTGCTAGAATATCTCATCTTACGCTCGTTTTTACGATTCTACCGCTGTTTTATAATATTTTGGTTAGAATCCATGATCTAAATTTGTTTTCGTCATTCTTCGATCATATTGTACCATTTTTCTGTCCGAATCGCCCGTTTACACTCATTCTCACCAATTCACGAGCATTTGCTTCCTTACTTCGGTTAGGATCTCATTTATGTACTCATTTCACCTATCTTAGCGGTTATATACCTCATTGTCGTTTGGAATCTCCCATCCATACTCGTTTTCACCATTCTACGCTCCTTCTACCCAATAATTTTGTTTAGACTCGCACATCTATGCTCGTTTTCAGCATCCTACACTTGTTTTATATCACACTTCGGTTATGATCACACATCTATACTCGTTTTCATCAGTCTACGTTCATTCTATTCCATATTTCAGTTAGAATCACCTATTTATACTCGTTTTTACCAATCTAAGCACGTTCTACACCGTAATTAGAATCACCCATCTACACCCGTTTTTATCAATCTATGCCTATTCTAAACCATATTTCGGTTAGAATCACCGATATACACTCATTTTAACCATTCTACGCTCTCGTATTTCAGTTATCATCACCCATCCATACTCGTTTTCACCATTCTGCGTCCGTTTTATAAGATATTTTGGTTTAGAATCACCGATCTACATATGTTTTCAGCATGCTAGGCTCATTCTATACCATATTTCGGTTAGAATCCTCCATTTATACTCGATTTTACTATTCTACGATAGTTTGATGCCTTATTTGGATCATAATTGCATTTCAGTACTCGTCTCCACAAATCTATGCCACTTTTATACCGTATTCGGTTTGCATCGCCCATCTATGCTCGTTTCCACAAATCTACGCCACTTTTATACCATATTTTGGTTTGTATCGCCCATCTATACTCGTTTTAGCCAATATTCAACCTCTGTTTTATACCATAATTCGGTTAGAATCAGCGATCCAAACTCGTTTTTATTATCCTACGGTCATATAATACCCTATTTCGGTTCGAATCACCCGTATATACTCGTTTTAACCATTTTACGAGCGTTTGATGCCTTATTTCGGTTATAATCATATTTCTATACCCGTTTCACCAATCTAGGTCAGTTTATATACAATATTTCGGTTAGAATCTTCCGTCTATACTCATTTTCACCATTCTACGCCCATTCTATTATATAATTTCGGTTAGAATTACACATCTATGCTCGTTTTCTGTATTCTACACTTGTTTCATATCATATTCTGGTTAGAGTCACCCATCCATAATCGTCTCCAGTATTCTACATTCATTCTATTCCATATTTTCGGTTAGAAGCGCATATTTATACTTGTTTTCACCAATCTAAGCTTATTTTATACCATAATTTCGATTAGAACCGCTCATCTATACTCGTTTTCATCAATCTATGCCTACTCTACACCATATTTCGGTAAGAATCACCCATCTATACTCGTTTTAACCATTCTACGCTCATTCTATATCATATTTCTGTTAGAAATCACGTATCTATACTCGTTTTTACCATTCTACGTCCGTTTTATAGCCTATTTTTGTTAGAACCACCGATCTAAACAGGTTTCTGGCACTCTAAGCTCATTATATACCGTATTTCGGCTAGAGTCGCCCATTTATACTCGTTTTTACCATTCTACGATTATTTGATGGCTTATTTCGATCACAATCATATTTCAATACTCTTTTCCACAAATCTGTGCCACTTTTTTTTACCCTATTTTGGTTAGAATCACCCATCTATACTCGTTTTGACCAATCTATTATACACTCTATTTCGATTAGAATCACTCATCTATACCCGTTTTCACGATTCTACCCCTATTTTATACCATATTTTGATCAGAATCAATGATCTAAACTCGTTTTCGTCATCCTACGACTATAACCATATTTCGGTTCTAATCCCCCGTTTGTACTCGTTTTCACCATTTTATGAGCGTTTGATATCTTATTTCGGTTAGAAACATATTTCTATACTCGTTTTACTAATCTAGGCCAGTTGTGTACCTTATTTCGGTTAGAATCTCCCGTCTATGGACGTTTTTACCATTCTATTCCTATTCTACACCATAATTCTGTTAGAATATCTCATCTTACGCTCGTTTTCATGATTCTATCGCTGTTTTATAATATTTAGGTTAGAATCCTTGATCTAAATTTGTTTTAATTATTCTTCGATCATATTGTACCATATTTCTGTCCGAATCGACCGTTTACACTCATTCTCACCAATTCACGAGCATTTGCTTCCTTACTTCGGTTAGGATCTCATTTATGTGCTCATTTCACCTATCTATAGCGGTTATATACCTTATTTTCGTTTGGAATCTTCCATCCATACTCGTTTTTACCATTCTACGCTCCTTCTACCCAACAATTTCGGTTAGAATCGCACATCTATGCTCGTTTTCACCATCCTACATTTGTTTTATATCACACTTCGGTTAGAATCACACATCTATACTCTTTTTCATCAGTCTACGTTCATTCTATTCCATATTTCAGTTAGAATCACCTATTTATACTCGTTTTCACCAATCTAAGTACGTTCTACACCGTAATTAGAATCACCCATCTACACTCGTTATCATCAATCTATGCCTATTCTAAACCATATTTCGGTTAAAATCACCGATATACATTTGTTTTAACCATTCTACGCTCTCGTATTTCAGTTATTATCACCCATCCATATTCATTTTCACCAATCTGCGTCTATTTCATACGATATTTTTGTTTAGAATCACCGATCTAAACATATTTTCAGCATGCTAGGCTCATTCTATACCATATTTCGGTTAGAATCCCCCATTTATACTCGTTTTTACTATTCTACGATAGTTTGATGCCTTATTTGGATCACAATCGCATTTCAGTACTCGTCTCCACAAATCTACGCTACTTTTATACCGTATTCGGTTTGAATCGCCCATCTATGCTCGTTTCCACAAATCTATGCCACTTTTATACCATATTTCGGTTTGAATCGCCCATCTATACTCGTTTTAGCCAATATTCAGACCTATTTTATACCATAATTCGGTTAGAATCAGCGATCCAAACTCGTTTTCACCATCCTACGGTCATATAATACCATATTTTGGTTCGAATCACCCGTTTATACTCGTTTTAACCATTTTACGAGCATTTGATGCCTTATTTCGGTTATAATCATATTTCTATACCCGTTTCACCAATCTAGGCCAGTTTATATACCATATTTCGGTTAGAATCTTCCGTCTATACTCGTTTTCACCATTCTACGCCCATTCTATTATATAATTTCGGTTAGAATTACACATCTATGCTCGTTTTCTGCATTCTACACTTGTTTCATATCATATTCTGGTTAGAGTCACCCATCCATAATCGTCTCCAGTATTCTACATTCATTCTATTCCATATTTTAGGTTAGAAGCACATATTTATACTTGTTTTCACCAATCTAAGCTCATTTTATACCATAATTTTGATTAGAACCGCTCATCTATACTCGTTTTCATCAACCTATGCCTACTCTACACCATATTTCGGTAAGAATCACCTATCTATACTCATTTTAACCAATCTACGCTCATTCTATATCATATTTCTGTTAGAAATCATGCATCTATACTCGTTTTTACCATTCTACGTCCGTTTTATAGCCTATTTTTGTTAGAACCACCGATCTAAATAGGTTTTCGGTACCCTAAGCTCATTCTATACCGTATTTCGGCTAGAGTCGCCCATTTATACTCATTTTTGCCATTCTTCGATCATTTGATGGCTTATTTCTATCACAATCATATTTCAGTACTCGTTTCCACAAATCTGTGCCACTTTGTTTTACCCTATTTTGGTTAGAATCACCCATCTATACTCGTTTTGACCAATCTATTCTATACCCTATTTCTATTAGAATCACTCATCTATACCCGTTTTTACGATTCTACCCCTATTTTATACCATATTTTGATCAGAATCAATGATCTAAACTCGTTTCGTCATCCTACGACTATAACCATATTTCGGTTCTAATCCCCCGTTTGTACTCATTTTCACCATTTTACGAGCGTTTGATGTCTTATTTCGGTTAGAAACATATTTCTATACTCGTTTCACCAATCTAGGCCAGTTATGTACCTTATTTCGGTTAGAATCTCTCGTCTATGGCCGTTTTTACCATTCTATTCCCATTCTATACCACAATTATGTTAGAATATCTCATCTTACGCTCGTTTTCACGATTCTATTGCTGTTTATCATTAGAAGATACGTGACAGACCCCAGCCACGTGCTTGATCATTCAAAGATTACAGTCGGGCCCAGTTTATCATATGCAGAGCAGCAAGCGGGGATACTCGGTCGCATTGAGAAGATTTTGATGGGTCAGACTATTCGACTGGTCAGGGTCGAATGGAAGCATCATTCGCCAGGCGAGTCTACCTGGGAGCATGAGGATTCCATTCGACAGCATTTTTCTTATTTATTTGAGGACTGAGGTACGAATTTACGTACTGCATTCGATTACCAGTTTACTTTTAAATTTTCGTAGCTATTATTCGTTCTTTATTTTTAATTTTGGGGACAAAATTCTTCTGAGTTGGGAAGGATGTAAACCCCATCAATTATTATTATAGGTAGACTGGTTTTGGTTAAAAATTTTTGTTTAGCATCAGGTGTTTGAGGTTTAGAATTTATGTTGCAGTTGTATGGTTCTTTATTTTAACCTTTGGTGCACCCTACCATTGTTGCAATATTCGGAGCCTAACAATAGCCCATAATTTTTAACTAATTATTGCACTCTTGACTTGACAAGCCAACTTAGGCACTGGACTTTTTCGTCACTCACAAACACAATCCCTTGTGCTCTAATTTAATTACAAAACTTTTCGGTCCCGGAATCCATTCTTTAATCCTGTGTCGCGTACCTTTATCGTTGCCATCAATTTTGGGACACAAACTAAGCCCATTTATTTGGACCAATTAAATGGTCCAAGACTGACACCAAGCCTACACTGTTCATGACCTTTGTGTCACTCCTAATTAAGACCCCATGTGCCTCCATTTAATTTAAGAGCACATGATATTTTATTTTAATTAAATTGGGGATACCAACTTTGACTAATCCCAACTTAACCCCAATTTAATCTAATACCTCATTCATTAAGCCCATGAAAAATACACAACACCTTCTCACCCTACATAACACCAAACACCACTTTCCACACCAAATTTCCATCATTTTTATGCATGTGCAATTATCCAAAAGTTGATGGGCTTATTTGCAAATATGGAAATAGGTGTCACCACCCTATTGGCCAAGGCCAATGAAGAAACCCCCTCTCCCTCTCTTGACCGGTAAATCAACCCTCTTTCTCCTCTTTTGATGTACACTTTCTCCATGTGAAATCTGGACCCTCCATTCAAAATGTTACCACTCATCCTCACCACACACTCACCTATATAATCACTCCTTCACCCCTCTTTCCCAATGTCGGCCCTAATCCCTAGGAATATAGAAAACCCCTCCCCCTCTCTCTCTCCTCCCTCTTCCTATTACACTAGCCGAACCCCTCCTCCAATTTTTCTTCTTCCTCTTCACTTCTCCTTTCTACACAAACTGCTTGCCCTCACCCCGACCACCTTCTTCGGCGAGTCACCACTCCTTCACTGTCGCAGACTTCTCCAGCAGCTCGCCGCCTTCACCGCCAACCTCCTCCAACCCGACGTGCCACCCTGCCATGACCACCTCCAGCAGGGGCTTTATCTCCTCGACCATTCTTCGGCCAAGCAACCGCTGCACCAACCTCTACTCGTCGACCCGCATCGTCTTCTTCTTCTTCATCATCATCATCATCATCATCATCATCATCATCACCAGCACCATCTCACCGAGCCTCGACCACCTTCGGCCTAGCTTCCCCACCGCGTCTCCCACTCCGGCCAAGCTTCGCCATCGCTGCTACACATCCCCGCTCTACCTTGCTGCTCATCCTCGGCTAACTGCTAACCCGACCACCACCATCCCGGCAGAACCACCACCGATACCTTCACTTGCACCCCGCCATCACCTTCCTCTCCGGCGAGACCCACTACAGCAGCCTCCCCGAGCACAACCGCATCACCACTACCGCGATCCTCCACCACCTCCAGCTACTCGGCCACCACCACCACCACCACATCTACGTTACTCCCTCGACCACCACCTTCACTTGAACCAGTAGGGCCACCACCTCCATCACCATCTCCACGAACCACCCGTCCATCACCTTCTCCACCTTGCTATCGACAATCCTCCGGCCACCTCCCTCTCGCCCAGCTCCATCGCGTTTACACCACCTTCTCTGGCCAACTACAGCATCGACGCTGCCACCACACGCCACCACCGAGGTAACCCCTCCCCCATCTCCTTGTTAGTGTAGTAGTGTTTATTGATATATAGAACTTAGCTAGGGTTAGGGATATGAAAGCTAGATATGAGATTTTAGGGTTTTATTATTTTATTATATGCATTGTGATGGGTATTAAGGAGCAGGTTATTTATTGTTAAATGGTGTTGTGATATCAAAACATTAGTCAGTTATTGAGAGCTGATAAATAATAATGAATTTAATTGAGGAGTAGTTTTTATTGTAAAATGGTAATGATGGTTATATAACGAGAGTTTGGATAATTGATAAATATTTTATTTAAGGATAGTATTGTCTGTGAATGCAAGGGTAGAATTTGAAGAATGATCATAGCTTGAACCACTGAAAAACCATGATAAATATAGGGGATTGAGGATTTGGTCTGATGATATTATACTAGTGATTGTTCATATTAGATGTAACGTACCTCTAGTCAACCGTGGTTAACCCTCAAGCTCAGTATCTATATGAGCTTGTAACAAAGATTGGAGCCTATGCTAGACATGTGTCACCTCTTATTTTAGTATCATGATAGTTTATTAATTAAGCTTGTATCTCGTCTCTAGGTACTACAGGACCCGCGAACTTGGATATTGTACCGAAGATCTAGCTTCAGCAGCCGGATCCAAGCAAGTGTACCTTGCCACCCTGTATTTCAGTTACCAGATTTTTATTTATTTATTATATGCATTATGCTTGCTTTGGATCAGAACCGTTACCTCGCTTCCTGGTTATAATCGGTTGCAGACGTTCGTCAGTAACGTCTGGTAACGATTGATAGATGTTCGCAACACCTATATGTACATACTTGGTTATATCATAACCCTATGACACATTCAGATACCGTTATCGTGCCAGATTTCCTGTATCCTGATACTGTCAGCATGACCAGAATTTGGGATGACTTTAGGGTCGTGATCGTTGATAGTTACATCAGTATAACGAGACTGTTAGATAGAGGTTCAGGTTCAGCGAACACTCGTTGATCGCTTTGGGAGGGGAAGACAGTTACTAGATGTTTGGGCTCTTCTCCATGTGCTATATATATGTATTTATCCTATTTTTGTAGTGTTCCTATATCCGGAGTAGTAGTATCACCCATGTGACTCTTTGCTCGGAGCTACGGTATGTCCCGTGTGTCTCCGTGTCCGGAGCTACAGTTTTATTTTGGACAGCCCACGCGTCGAACATTGTCTTCAAAATTGTGTCTCACTTAGGTGGTTATGCTAGATTACACCGGCTTTGCACTTGTTTCTTTCTGTTATACTATGGTATGTTATATTTTTGTACCTTGTTACTTCCCTCTGAGGACCTGGTCCCCTGCCAGTTTTGCAGCATAGATAATTTTGGTGCCTTTGGAGTTGCTTGTCTTGCAGACATTGGTACCAGGTACTTATATCATTTCTACCGGCATTATGGTTGTTTTATTCATATTGTTTATTCTTCTGCTGTTGTAGCCTAGTTTTTATAGACTCATATTTTTTTTTCGAGTCTATTCGAGTTTGTGTGTTATTGGGCGGCCAACTTTAGCACATGTAGCTCATTCTTATGTATTTTTGTTCATTGTGGATTGAGAAATAGATATTCATATTTATTAGATTATTTAGATAGTGACTATTATATTACAGCTTATACGTATTCGAGTCGGACCAGAGTCTGGTCGAATGCGTAGCTAGCTTGTTGCGTATTCCTGGTCCTATATATTTTGGCACTGGGGCGTCACACATATGGGTTGATTTCTTACGGTTAAATCTCAGATTTAGAACCTAATTTAAGGGGTAAACTGAATTGTACCTATTGGGAGATGGATTCGCAATGAAACCTCCAAATATGATGAAATTGGCCTCCAACTTGTAGATCCTTGCTCCTCTTTGTAGATCCTTGCATCCTCCTTCTAAATTCTTGCTCTACTAGCCTCCAATGGTGATTTGGGATAAAATTTGGTAGGAAAATGATATGGAAATGTAGGAATTTGGTTGAGAAAAATTCTAGATCTAGTCTTCAAATAAAAAGAGGAGAGAAAAATTTCCTTCCTCTTTAAATATAGGCTAGCCCCCCTTTCCCCTTCCTCAAGTCACTATATAATATCCATTATACCTCTTGGGTCCTCTCATGGAGAAATAATTTAGGAGGGAAGCTCCTAGTCTAATGGTTTAATTAAATTAATCATCCTTCTAATCAATGGGCTTTCTAATGGGCTCAATTCTAACAATTAATAGTTGTTGGTCCAAGAGTCTAAACTAAACTAGTTAGGTCCACTAACACAAGTCCAAAATAAATAACTAACATCTAACAAAAATTAAATAATACAACAAATAATTATTTATCATGCACAATATTTAATTAATTACGAAATTACTAAAATACCCTTTCTTAGAAAATATGGTAGTGACATATGCTCCTGAGTGGAACAACGTGGTATACCCGCCCAAGTATAAGCCACACACAATAATTCTGTTCGGTGGTAAGACAAACCATCATCAGTACTTGAATTACTTTGATTCAATGATGGGACATCTACCTCATGACGATGCACTCCTTACCAAGATCTTCATTGAAACTCTAACTCGAGTAGCATACGACTGGTTTTTAGTCTCCTGGACAACTGTAATTCATCGTTCAAAGATCTTTGACGCCTGTTCATCGCTCGATTCTACGATGGTGGAATGGACATGACTATGAGCTCCCGCATAGACATATTTTTAAAGAAAAAAGAACCTGTCCGAGAATATATAGAATGATTCAGACAGGCGGCACTGAAATTTCCTCTAGGAATTCTCGATAGCCACTTAATGGAAACTTCCAGGAAGAATTTGTTACATATGGTAAAGCTGTAGACGACTCCAGTCCCACTTTCGGATTGAATGACGTTCATTATAAATGTTGCCGCTGTTGAAAAAAAAATCAAACGATGTCCGTTTACTAGGACTACAACACCCCACCACCGATGATAGAGGGAAGCACCCCATAAACAACAACATCATTACTAGTAGCCGTGAAAATAAAGGGAAACAAGCTCTAACTTTCAACGTGTCTAAAAACTCGGCCACATCCACTCAAAGGCTGGTAGAAGCATCAATGCTGAAGGATTCGACGATGATGATATCTTCAAGATTTTGCATGTGCTGATAAAAGGCAACAAACTACAGCTACCCGATATCAAATGGCCGGATGAGGCAGATAAGGTCGACGACCCCATGTACTGTCACTACCATCGATACATCCATGATCCAACACAAGATTTCTACATGTTGAAGATACATATCTAACGGATGATCGACTCCAAAGCCCTCATTTAGACTTTTGAAGACAATACAGCCGCTGTCAACATGGTCACCCTCAAATTTGATGACTTCCCACTGATAGAAGCCCAAGACGGTGTTTTCATAATACCTAAGAGAACTATGGAGGTCGCTAACCTCCGTTCAGCTCGAGTAGTTAAGTTGGTAACACTCCCCACTCCGTGAGACAAAGTCATCTGGGTTCACTCAGACATCGCCCCAAATTTGATACAGCAAATAACACCTTCCGCTGCCAAATCTAAAGGAAAGAAGACCAGGTCCTGTCATACGCTCTCTCCATCAACTGACAAGTCCTGGCTGGGGTAACCAGGTCAGAGAAAACATGCCTGCAAGACTGCGACACAGCTCCAGATGACACCTTCCACTACTATACCTACAACTCCAGTGGTATTTAAGCCAGGTCCGTCCCAACCTCCTATAACAGACAGGAAGAAGCAGAAAGAGGTTATCTTTGACAATCCTCTAAGAAAATATGTAGCTCACGGGCTAAAAAAACCTTATAACTTTGACATATTGGCAAAGCCTGACAATATTCCAGCAAAATTATCACTCTTCAAGCTCCTTCGTCTCTCCAAAGAGACTCGTGATGCCCTACGTGAGGCATTACAGAATACCGACACCTACCTAGTCCAAGTCAAGCCACCAGCCGAGGATCCTGTTGTATGTCTCTACTACAACAATGTAATGGAGATAATCTCGAACATCACATTGTCACAACAAGACATGTTGTTAAAAAATAACAAGCAAGATAGACCCTTATACTATGCAGGCTATATTGGTGCCAACAAGGTAGACCGGATACACAATGATCCATGATAATCTATCAACATCATCCCCCAGAGTCTACTCAACACCTTGGGAATCCCCATGCATCTGTTGGCAGCCACCAACACGACCATTAGTGGCTTCAATACTGGGAGGAGTCATCCCCTGGGAAGATTCTCCTGAAATATCAAATTGGTGACCTCAGAACAGAGGTGACTTGCTACATCATCGATGTAGAGGTGTCCTACAACGTCATCATGGGGCATCCTTGGATACATGAGTACATGATCGTTCCATTGACTCTCCCCCAGTGCCTGAAGTATGTTGACGACAACGGCACCGTCAAGATGGAGTTTGTCGATGTTGATTCTTTCAAAGGGGTCAAAACGTACTGCTCCGACATGATCTTATATAAACAGATCCACCAGGAGGAAGGTGACAACGACACCAATAATGAAGTTGAGGTTAGTTCGGCCCAAGATGAACCTCTAAGAGTCCTACTTAAAAGATGCTCCATCCACATGCCTGCTCCTCTTGTGGTCAAAGTTTGCGGAAAGACTCCTGAGCCATTGGTAGTCAAACTCCGGAGGCAGGGACGTCTATCAAGAAAAGATCCTCCCATGGTAAAAAAAACCCAGAACCTCTGGAATTCAAACTCCACATAAAGACTCCAGTACCGTCAGCATTGGTAACGGGAACTGAGGAAGATGAACTGGAAGAGTATGTTACAACCTCCACTTACGTAACTTCCTATGACAATGTAATTTCTTCATAAAAGTTACCATATTTTCTCAATAAAGGGCTATCCTTGAGTTACTCTACTTTTGCATATTGGAATGCCATATATTCTTTAGAATATTATTTTGGTCTACATCAACACATACAAATAACTACCGTTCATATAATAGACTAAATCCTCTCAAGCCAGGATTACTGCTTCATAATGTTGGCAAGGAAAATAGGCGATAAACCCATCATTTTTGGAAAAGTCGAAGGTCGTTGGAACTTCCTTTTAGAAGAACCAGAACAGGAAAATGGCAGAATGCAACTTTACCGCTACAACGTACAAACTAAGTAAATCCTTCATAAGATAGGATATGACCTAAGAGCAACCAAAGCCTAAACTATGACAAAGGGCGACGATTGTCATTACATCACTTTGCTTCAAGGGCAAGCCTAAGATGTACTACTAAACAAATCATTCATGGTTTGGGGTATGTTACACCTCCTACGACTCCCGAAAATTCGAAAGAAGAAGACGAACTACAATCTCACTCTTCACAATTATTTTCTTGGAACTCCGATACTAGCAACGAAGATATGCTCAAACAAATATTGTCTATCAAAACCAAAATATGCATCAGCTAACCCATAAAAAGATAATGAATACCCGGTCGATCTCTTTGAAGTAGAACCATGGGCTCCAAAACTCAAAGCACAATAGAAATTGTGGTTCAAGCAGCAAGAACCCTCCTACTGAAGATTTGATGGTGGAGGTTAATTTGGGTAATGACTCCTCTTCTAAACCCATCTTTATCAGCAAAAATCTCTCAACAGAAGAGCGTGAATCCCTTATCTAGCTGGTATAGAAATACATTGACATCTTCACATAGAGCTATGAAGATATGTCGGGCTTAGATCCTTAAATCATAATGCACAAGCTCAATATTCTACCGGATGTTAAGCCAGTAAAGCAACAATAAAGTTAGTTCTGTCCAGACATTATGCGATCGAATCTGAAGTGAATAAGCTGATATCAAGTAGATTTGTTGGGGAAGAGCAATATCCGGATTAGGTAGCTAATATTGTTTCCGTTATCAACAAAAATGCTAAAATCCAAGTCTGCATAGACTTTCATGATTTGAATGCGGCTTGCCCAAAGGACGAGTTCCCCCTTCTAATCACAGATGTGATGATTGACAATACTTGTGGTTTTGAGCGTATGTCCTTCATGGATGGGTTCTCAAGATCCAATCAAATCAAGATATTTCTAAATGACAAAATGCATACGTTATTCCGAATACCGATAGGGGTATACTGTTATACAGTAATGGTTTTTGGGCTGAAGAATGCAGGTGCAATATACCAGCGAGTAATGAGCACCATCTTCCGTGAACACCTACATAAGACAGTCAAGTATTATGTTGATGATATTGTAGCCAAAATCCTTTTCTAGGAGGGTCCACCTCCATGACCTGAAGACTGTCTTTGAACTAATGCGAGCATTTTAGAAGCATAAAAATATACGCCTACACAGATGGCGCACTCTCCATAAAGAACCCAACAGAAGAAAGGCGTGCTTTCATAGTTTTTAGCACTATAGCATACTTTCTTAATGTGGCACCTATCTTAACACTATGAAGATTGGCACACAATGGCCCTGTCCCGCTCTCGGCATTTAATACAACAGACTGACAGCTGACAGTTGAAAAAATCAAAAAGATTAATTTATTTATTGCAGAAGATCTTCGGCACGCAGACTCAGGTTATCGTTTAGCGTCCAGTACGAATCAACTTTATCAGAAGTGTGCCGCTGCGCCAACTTCATCAAAAGTGTATCGTTGTGCCAACTTCTTCAAAAGTGCATTGTTATGCCAATTTCGACAAAAGTGCGTCGCTGTTCCAACTTCTTCAAAAGTGAGTCGCTGTACCAAATTCTTCAAAAGTGCGCCATCATGGTAACATCTTCAAAAGTGCGCCACCATTGCTACTACTTCAAAAGTGCGCCATCACAGCTATTTCTTTAAAAGTGTGCCAATGTGCCAACTTCTTCAAAAGTGCGCCGCTGTGCCAACTTCATCAAAAGTGCACCATCACGGCAAACTTATACAAAAGTGCACCACTATGGCTACTTCTTCAAAATTGTGCCATCACGGCTACTTCTTCAAAAGTGTGCCGATATAGCCAACTTTTTAAAAAATGTGCAAGTTTGCCAGACCACTTCTAAAAGGGCACCTATGATCCTAACTGACAAAGAGAAGTTACGATTAAATATCCTACATGCCATGTTCTTAGTAAAACGTGTACAACTAATGATCCCCACGACCTATGATTTTCTCGTATAGGAAGCTACGTGTAAAGAAGGCAGCAAGTTATGCATCCACTCATTAAGAACGTGGGGTGTCAATCCACCAAAAGTGCACGCAAAATGGTAAAATAGTACAAATTGTCCAAAGTGCACGCACACTCTCATAAGCGCTCCTAAACTCCATAAATCCATGATCAATACGTCCATTAGAAGTGGGCATAGGCATCGGGGCTGGGGATTTTCAAGTCTTTGAAATTCAAGAACAAAAGGGGAGAAATAGAAGCTTGTCGTGTCGTTGTTGCAAAATCTTTCTTATTGCCAAACTATTCAAGTTGTTTACAGCATCCCTGTATTTCTTCATCGTCGTGTGGTCCAAGAAATAAAGTGATCGCCTGCAGATCAGATCCCTACATCTATACTTCCCCAAAATAATTGTACTTAGATTCCTGTTTAGGATATGTCACACCCTAGTCCCAAAATACGTAGGACTAGGAATACATAAGCATGCCAACTGTATGTACATGGCAACTTCAATATATGGAAACCATACACATATGTACGCTATTTATGAATAATAATAATTCACAAGTGGTATATAACTTCATAAGTCACAGACAATACTAATCTCATTCATAAAACGAAATAGAAATATATAACCCAATATTGCAATTAACCAAGTATGAAATAGTCGAGAAGAACTAGTAGTCGGGTGGAGACAAATCCACTACCAACTAGGATATAAAAGACAACAAAATAAGTACATTATATAGCGATCATGAAGCTTTAAGGGAAGTCCTCCTAGAAAGAGAAAGAAGTAGCCAGTCCTGCTTCGTGCTCTTACAAATAATTATGATCTTATATACTTGGAAAAGGGTGTCATGTCCTCAGAGAGACATAACAAGTACACAAGAAATGTACATGCATGAAAGTAAACCAGTAAATAATAAATAGGGTAACTTAACCACCTATGTGATATGCACTCGAGATATCTCTAATGGCGCATGAGGGGGAAGAAATAGAAGAACAGTAGTCCCCCCAGGCGTTCTGTAGGATTCGAGGGCTACACAGTTGTATTATTTTTACAGTATAGTAAAAAACAGAAATCCCATACGCTCACTAACAGATTCTCTCCTCCCAATGAACTATCCGAACTGTATACGCGGTGCAGACATAATACAATAACGTCAAATAATATCTAGAAAACTAAACCAATAGCAACTACTAACACAAGACTCGAACTCTCATATTGATGATCAGTCAACATGCCAGTCCATGCACTCTCTCACTCAGACAGTGAAGGTGTTTGAAACAGTGTCAGGTCAGAAGATACCACGTATCTTTACAAGATACTTGGTAAGTCTTCTACTCTAAGACGTATACACACAAATAAACAAATAAAAACTTGGCATAATATAAACTGAACAATAAAATCAAGCAAGGTGTACTTGTCTTCCAAGCCAAGCTGCGAGCACAACAAATTTGGTCCGAACCTATCCACAAAAATGTCTTGAACACCTATCAATTAATTATTACACTAATTAGACTCTTATTCTTCTAGTCAAATTAAGTTATTATCTAGTTAATACTCCTACGTTGGTTGCACATGCAAGTAGCTCCATACTAAAATATTACTAACCATCAAACATTATCAAAAACCATTTTTAAAACATTATTTAATAAAAAATATTAATTCTGAAATTTATTGGAAAAATAGGGTTTTTAGTAATAGGGTCGTCTCCTATAAATTCGATGAGTCCAAAACTAAGTAGAAACCAAAACTAGGTCATAACAGGTTATCTACTAGTCCCCAAAAATTAATTTTTGACAAATAAGTAAACCTGGGATAATACTTAAAAATTTAAAATTAAAATATAATAATATAATTTTAAATATTAAAAATATGGTTTTTGGTCGGGGTTTAAGTCTAAAACTGTTGGGGTCAAGTTTTGTCAAAACTAGGTCAACTTGCTACATTAAACACCTAGAATACTAATTTTTATAAATAGAAATAAAATCTGAATAAATATGGTAAAATCAGTAATAAATACAATAAATATTATTTATTTTATCTATACAAAAATAATTAGGATTTCACTATCTACAAGTTGATCCTATTAAGATTGGCAACCAAACTTTGCTAGTATACATGTCAACGGGTGGTACATCAATAATTGAGTTCAATTACTAATAAAATTATTTTTATTTAATAATAAAAATAGTATTTTATATTCTGAAATTAAATATTTAATTTCTGGAAAATTATATTTTAATAATAAAATAACAATATGCAAACAATACTAATTTAATATGATCAGGACATTGCCAAGAATTGGTTTTGTGTCATCTTAGAGCAATTTTTATATAAAAATTAGGGTTTCATATGCATGAGGGTTTCCTTATTTTTTATCAAACATATTTATGAGTTCTAACAAGAGTTTATACATGGAAAAATAATTATTAAAAAAATCCAAAACTTAGGAGATCGTGATTACGGCGAGTTTTTTCTTGCGACACGGACCCTTTGAGCAGCAAATGGACTCCAAACTCCATAAAACATGAGGGAGATCTATATGAAATCAAATAAATAAAGAATATATAGTTTTGGGGTGGTTTTATAGCACTAAATAGCCCAGATCTACTGTAGTGGCAGCCGACCTCAATGGGTGCTTTTGGTCGGCCTAAAGAGTTCGGATAAGGGCTTTAGGTGGTCGGCCTTAAGGAGAAATATGGAGGGAAGGAATGAGATAAAAAAAAAAGAAGAGGGGGAGGGGGAGACACTTCTTGGTCATGGTTTTGAGAGAGGGGTGATTGGCTATTAGGTTTAGGTGTTGGGGGGTTGGATAAATATAAGTAGTTTAAATAGGTGGGTGGTTATGATTTGATTTAGTGTTTCCATCTATGGATACGATTTTAAAGAGGCTAAAATAGGGTGAGAGGATGCTCTAAAAAATTTAAATTAGATTTTAAAAGATTTATTTCACATTTAAATTGATATGCAGCAAGATTGCATAGGGGTCTTTCCTAATTTGGAAACTACATATTTAATTAAGATCATAATTTGTAGGAGAATAAATCAAATATTTGATTCATGAATTTAAATAGGTGGATTATATAAAAATTGGATAGATAGAATATTTAAAGTAGAGGATTTCCAAATATGGAAATATTATAATTGGATTGGCTCTAAAAGTGGATAAGGTGCAAAGGTGGACCCTATGTCAAGAAGGTTTCAAATTCTATCTTCCTAAAATAAATTGTATATATATATATATATATATATATATATATATATATATATATATATATATATATATATATATATATATATATATATATATACCCTATTTTAAGCTACTAGTGTCCAATAAATTAATTCATGGCTTTAGGTTGGGTATTTGGATTGAAAAATAACCATAAATAAATTAGATATATAGAAATATCTAAATATTAAATAAAATAAACTACGGTTGTTACATTAGTGCCATACTAATGTAGAATGGTCAAATTTTGTGTCACGCGAAGATCCTACAAGTAGTGTCTCTCGTGTAGGCTACTCCCTACGAAGGACGATATAGATTTTGGGGTTGTCATATATAATTAATGCCCAAAACTACCGTAAAGTGTCCTAATGCAACAGTTAAACTTTAATTAATTTAAAAATAATCTAAAATAAATATAATAAACACAAAATACACACAAATATCTATTTTGGGTGAAGGGGTTTACAAGATCTTTTGTACTCTTTTTTCTTTTTAATAGTTTGTAAAATAAAGTTTCGTTTAAACTTTCTTTCTCAAACAAGATAGCGACTCTACTGGGGATGACTTTCTCCTCTGACGAGAAGGTGATAGCTCAACTCGACGCTGCATCGGTCGGTTCAATACAGAAGACTTTGGAAGTTTGACTAACAACATACGAAAAAATGCTCTATTCTGGGGGTAAGTGCTAACCCCTCATCTGCAATCAAGTCGAGGAAAACTCACAAAGTGTAGGTGCCCAAGCCTCATCAAACATATCCCAAAGTTGCTGCAACAAGAAAAAAAGTATTGTGATTGACAGGAACTACCTGGTCAATTTTGTCAGCCAACCTCAGGTCGAGGACTTGGTGGACAACTCGCTACTCCCTTGTGTGCAAAAAGGAATACAAATTGTACAACTCGCGCAATATCAAGCGAAGGGTAATCCACACCCAAGCTTTTAAGTCCCTTGTGTTAAACAAGGGATACAAATCGTGAAACTCACGCAATATCAAGCAAAGGATAATCCACACCCAAGCTTTTGTACCCGCACATATTTATTATAATATGCAGGACAAGCAAGTCATGGACGCTGCTACCCAAACCAATCTCTATACAAGTCCACTCTTCAAAGAGAGACAAAAATTTCTCCAGAATTCACGCCAGCATAATTAAAACTACAGGCACACAAATAAGATATTAGTTAGGGAGAATCATTATCCTTACATCGTGATTACGCGCACAGTAGAGAAAAACTTATAATCTATACATCAGAAGCCTACTATCAGTATGCCACACCAAGACCTTCGGGCAAATTAAATACATGTAGGCAAACTGTACCAACTCTGCCTACACCGCATAAATTGTGCCAAGTAGGGTCAATCTCTTGACAACATGATGTTTGTGGGCGTGTATATATGAGGACTGCTAGAAAAAACTTCTACTCATCCCTGAAGGACAAAAGCTCAAAAGGTGATAAATCATTCGATAATCAAGCTAGTACTTCACTCTAGACACAGGGGACCACAAATATGCATAGAAGATTCAATATATCTCATATAAAGAGACAGAGTCTGCCTTCTTCCTCCTCTTCTCTTCCGTCTTTCGATTTACGTGAGGTTATTGTACAAAAGCTTAAAAAAGACCATTCTGACTTTACAATAGTATTTTCTAATGAACATCGTTGCAATTGCCATGGAGTTGTAATCAAAAATTGTTTGTGCATCAGCAAAACTGTCTATGTTTCACCGATTGACCTTTACTATGTCACCCAAACCTCGACAAGCAAAGCAATTTGACAACAAAGTGTATGATGATGAACTGCTCCTTGCTTCAACGTACATGGCTTCGTATTTTTCCTGTGGCGGGAGACAATCATGACAAAGTTCTTCAAGAAAACCCATACAGAGAAAATTTGACCAACTCGTCGACTCCTTTGAAGGAGTATACCAAAATACCCGATCTCGAAGACGAGAGCTCGTTCTTTACGGGAATTCCCATTCCTTAGAATATGAGGCTGGGGGTTAGCAATCCCCCTAATTTTGAAACTGACAGTGTAGACTCCAACTACAAAGTTATTTCTACCAATTCCTTTGTTGTATACAGAGATGTTAGCATCTACGCCATCAGTGATGAACAAGACACTTCCCCATCAGAAGCCACCGAATAATGCCTTAACTCTTTAGGGGTCGCTCTCAGGGAAATGCACACTATGATGCAAAATATGCATCAAATAATGACAATCAAAAATTTTGCTACACAAGTACCTGTCTAAGTTGCTTCATTCATACCTTGACATCCTACTCCTGGAAAAATACCTCTGTAGGATAACACAAATCAAGAAGCAGTCCAAAACTAAGAGTCAACAGTGCCAACTCTTAATTCTCTCAATAATAGGAATGGACCTCCGCAGGTGGTAATACTTGTTCAACTAGGATCTTAACAGTCAACTGCACCACTCCAGCCAAAATATCCTCTCAAAGCCATCCAGGAATTATCTGCATAGGTCGACGCTTTAAAGAACAAAGACCAACTCCATAAGCTGGGGTAAAACAGCCTTATCCTCATCATTGGGATAATATTCCTTTCCTTCCTAAATACAAACCCCAATTGATGGTTTTGTTCGAAGGCAAGATATTGTTAAGCCAATATATTAACTACTTTAACAAGATGATGGCTCACTTGCAGAAAGAGGATGCTCTCCTTACCAGGCAGTTCGTAGATGCTTGGCCTGCATAGCCTATGATTGGTACCACAGTCTGCCTGATAAATTCATATCCTCGTTCGATGATATAAAATGTCTTCCCTTTCATGATTCTACAAGAGACGCATGGATAATACTATATCGTCGCTCATTGACATCAAAAAAAAGAGAAAGAATTTGCTCGTGAATTCATAGAGCATTTAAGGCAAGCTACTATGAAGTTGCCTCCCGGTATTCCAGACTTCACATTCATCGATACTTGCAAAAATAACCTACTTCCTATAGTTGGGCTCTGGACGGGTCCAACCCAATTTTATGACTGTACGATATTCATCATAGGAGTCAAAGTCGCTGAAGGTAGCGAGAAGGTGGCACGTTATTTGGGATTACAAATTTCTAATACAAAAGATAAAGGGAACCGCCCTTTCACCCTCAACAATGACGACAATTGAACTGATAAAGCAAATGAGGCTCTTGTTATCATTGTCTCTAAGGGTTCTTTAATATCTAAACTACAGTTCAGGCCAAAGAAAACTTATTCCTTTGACGATGATGATGTTGTCAACATCTTGAATGCATTAGTGAAGGATGACAAGATCAAATTGCCCGATATTATACATCAGGAAGAGGCAAACAAAATCGATGATCCAAAGTACTACATGTACCATCGATACATAAATTATGCTACGCAAGATTGCAACGCATTGAAGAAATTCATCCAGCGACTAATTGATACTAAAGCTATCACCCTTCATAATGATGGCAAGCCAGTTACCGTTAATGTGATATCACTCTAATTTGGTGACTTTCCAGTGCAGGAAGTTCCAGAGGCGTCATCTCTAAACCATATTTAAGGCTAGCAAAGCCTAACGGAGACTTGTCGATGATGTCAGTTGTATATTCCTCCTGAAGTACTGTGTCCAGGCTAGACTTTTACTTTCTGATCCCAGCATGATATTATAAATGTACAATGTTTAAATTTATCCTCCTTTATCCTGAATTGAGTGTTTAAGATGTACAGTATTTACATTCTTATTCTTCAGCATTGTAAAAATATAGCAAGGCGTTCATACAATATTTTAAACTATTACATGTATTCAAGAGTCTTGGATACACAACAAGTAATAGATCCATAAAAAGTGCCCCAGCAGGCAAGTTCTCAAATCCAACGAAACATTTTCGTTGAGATCAACCGAAATATTATCTTACAAAAATATACAGATTCTTAGATCCAGTTGTCCTAAGGATGTTTTTTTTGTAAATCTCCAGTTGGATTAGAGATATTCTACTTCTTTTTTTACTTGCCAATAGAGAAAATGATGGTTCACATCCATAGTACCTCTGAACTATGCTTTCTTTCATTTTTCCAGTAGAGCATATCCGTTAAAGAAAAAGATCATGTCTTCATTACCTCTGCATTATGTTCCTCACAAATATACAACCTAACATATCCATATTACCTCTGATAAGTGTTAGTTCACTCAAACTTTTTACCTGTATACCATGGGTAATAAGTCCACTCGAAATACGCATATCATATCTCAACTACTTTTTATGCATCTAGTTTAAAGTATTCCAAACTTATTCAAGTTTGAAAACTTTGAAGGGGGTCTTGTAGAAGCATAAAAATGTGCGCCTACACAGATGACACACTCTCCACAAAGAGCCCAGCAAAAGAAAGGCGCACTTTCTTAGTTCTTAGTACTATGGCGCACTTTCTTAATATGGCGTGCTATCCTAACGCTACAAAGATCGGCGTACAATGGCCCTGTCCCACTCTTAGCATTTAATGCAACAAACTAATAGCTAACAGTTGTAAAAACCAAAGAGATCAGTTCATTTATTATAGACGATCTTTGGCACGCCGACCCAGGTTTTTGTTTAGCGGCAAGTACTAATCAACTTATCAGAAGCCAACTTCTTCAAAAGTGCGTTATTGTGCCAATTTTAACAAAAGTGCACCGTTGTGCCAACTTCTTCAAAAGTGTGTTGTTGCGCCAATTTCAACAAAAGTGCACCGTTGTGCCAACATCTTCAAAAGTGCGCCATTATGGATACTTCTTCAAAAGTGTGCCATCATGGCTACTTCTTCAAAAGTGCACCGCTGTTCCAAATTCTTCAAAAGTGTGCCGCTTTTCCAACTCCATCAAAAGTACGCCATTACGGCCAATTTCTACAAAAGTGCGTCATTATGGCTACTTCTTCAAAAGTGCGCCCGTATGGCAACTTCTTCAAAAATGTGCCAGATTGCCAGACCACTTCTAAAAGTGCGCCTATGATCCAAACTGACAACGAGAAGTTATGATTATGTGTCATACATGCCATATTTCTTGTGAAACGTATACAAATAACTATCATCCGACATTAGTCCCACCGACAGATACTTGGGTGGTAGGTTTAGCTTCTGTTGAACTCTTTTTTAGGCCAACAAATGTCTGCCTATGATGCTTATAACGGAACGCTGGACCACTAACAAGTTGGTCAGTCTGGCTCGGATCCTCGTCCAATGCTTCTCAAGGCGCAAAGCATAGGCAATAAAAGCCCCTTTTCTAGCAAAGGCCCACGGCCTATGCTTTCCTTTTATAGGACGCTATATGTCAAACAAGCAGCAAGATATGCACCCATAATTAAGAACATAGGGTATCAATCCACCAAAAGTGCGCGCACAATGGTAAACTATACAGACTGTCTAAAGTGCCCGCACACTCTCATAACCGCTTCTAAACTCTATAAATACATGATCGATACGTCCATTATATGTGTCATGCCCCAGTCCCAAAATAAGTAGGACTAAGAATATGTAAGCATGCCAGCCGTATGTATATGGAGACTCCAATATATGAAAACCATAACATATACGTACGCTGTATTATGAACAATAATTCACAAGTGGTATATATTTATCACAAGTCACAGGGCATAACTAAATCTCTTCCACAAAATCATAAAAAAATAAATATCCAGTAAACTATATAATTGAATCAAGTATAAAATGCTTAATAAGAACAAGTAGTTGGGTGGAGACAAATCCACTACCAAACTAGAATATAAGAGAAACAAAATAAGTACATCTAATGAACAATGAGGCTCGAAGATAAGACCTCCTCAAAAGAGAGATAAGTAGCAAGTCCTGATCCATGCTCCTATAAATAGTCATGATCGTCTACACCTGAAAAAGGACCAGGTCCTCAGAGGGACGTAACAAGATACATAGAAGCATGCCAATAAAGTACTGAAAATAAACATCCAAAGGGTCGTCTAACCACCTATGTGAATGCACTTTGAGAATAACTTTCTAACACGTGGGCTATCTGGCTAAAATGGGATTGGCATGATTCTCTCGGAGAATCAGGGGCCTATAAAGCATGACATCTTTTGAATGTCATAGGTCTCTTGTAGATAATATATAGGGGTCATCTAACCGCGCATCTCCAGCGGAGCGTATGGGTTACACAAGAAAAGTACAAAGGAGCCCAAATGCCTTACTCATTATCCTCCCTACCCCATGCTCTAAGCATATCATATCCATGACAGGATGAGACCTCTAATAACTTCCAAGGCTTCTAATTATGCAAATTCTATCAGCAGTTATCCCTATCCGTCGCACGTCCCATACGTACCCGTGATCAGTCGAATACGCAAGTTCGTGTCCTACATGAGACTCACACTCGTGTAACAACTGTATCATACCCAATGAAACATAAGAATGCCTCATGATCATGTGGTGGTCTGGTAAAACTAGGTCAACATGCATAATATATAATAAAGACAAAATACGACGTCACCGTCGTTGCACCCAAGTTATTCTTGGACGCGCAGTTTATATAGGAGTTAACATATATGAACTAAATAGCAGAAATAAAATATATACACCATATAGAATATAAATCACAGTACAATGGTAAGGTATACTTGCTTGGCAAGAAAGCTGCATAGTGTAAACGTCCAGGTGTCAAACACAAGGGATCAGAAACTATGGCCTTTGAATGAACATCTCCGGATGCTGAAATAAATATCACCAAGGTTTCCAGAATAAGCAAGATAGCCAAAAAAGCCTATATTTTCGTCCAATTTGGACTCAGGTGCAAAACAATAATTTTGGGTCAAAGTGGGTCCACATGTGGGCCACCTTGCACCGAAATGCGTGCCAGAGGTAAAGGTCTCTAAATGGAACAAAATATAGGTCAAACAAATTCTAAACAATGATACAAACTCAACAGTATGTCCAATTTTGGATTCCTGTGAGCCGATCACAAATTTGCCCTTAAAGTCAAATCGTGGGGCCCGCGAATAGGCGGTTTGGTCAACTGTCTCAGAATTACGTAAAACTTGGGTCACAGGACCAGTGTGATACCATGAATCCAATGACATAAGTTTAGTCATATTCCGATGAGCGTACACAAAATGGAGTAGTATTTTGCAGAAGTCGTAATACGGGGACTTTTTATGGATATAGATTGATTCCGACGCAGACACACGTCCGAATCAGCTTTCGCGAAAGCCCACACGTCAGGATAAACCATAATCGCCTTTCGGTATAATTTGTACGTGACGAGGCGGTCCCGTTTGGCGGGGCATACTCCGTATCACAAAATTTTAGTTTTAAAATATCAAGTTTTTGGTCGTTTTGGAGGCGAATAATTTAACACATAAAACGAATTAATAAAAACTAAAAGAATAAAAAAAATCTCGATTATATTGAGAAGAAAATCCTTTAATTAGTTTTTGAAAATATTAAATGGATTGGTGGCAAATTGAGTGTGAACATGGGAGTTTGGGTTAAACTTTTTGAACTGTTTTGGTCAATTTTTGGCCATTTTCTGGTCGATTTTTCGACCAAACCGAGACACGAAAACTCATCCCGCTTGAATGAAAATCCTAGAGGTTTAGGTTATGAACGTACACAGACAAACCGCTCGCAAAAAGAATCACAGATGAAGAAGATATATTACCTTGAAGATGGGGTCGGAGTGGTGCTGCTGCACGCGTGCGCGTATACGCGGACGGCGCGACTGTGGCGGTCGCAGGCGGTGGTGCGGGGGCGGCGACGTCAAGGTCGACCGGAGGTCGGGGCGTGGATTAGGGTTAGGGTTTGAGTTAGGGTTTGTTTAATTGCAATATATATATATGTGTATATATATAGAGAGAGAGTGAGAGAGAGATTGGGGAGGGGGTCGGGTGTCTGGCCGCGGGTGGGAGGGGGTTTCTTTTGGGTAGTTAGGAATAGTTTAGGTTTTTTTGGTTTAGGTTTTTAGTTTTAGGAATTGATTAGTTAGGTTTTTTTATATAGGTTTTTCTTTTATATTTTCTTTTCTTTTCTTTCCTTTCCTTTTTCTTTTCATTTTCTTTTTTCTTTTTATTCTATTACTATTATTATTATTATTATTATTATTATTATTATTATTATTATTATTATTATTATTACTATTACTATTATTGTTATTATTATTACTTTTACTAATATTATTATTAATGTTTCTTCTTCTTATTATTATTAATAACCATATATTTATTAACATATAATCACATATATAAATGAGAAAAAATTCCAAAATAATATTGCACACAAAATAAATTCTAGAAAATTACTTTATAAAGTTTTAATAAATATACACTCAAAATATTTTATAAAATATTTGTAATTAATAGTTAGATATTTATTTAGTTATAATAAATCAAATAATTATATTATCCAATTAACTTAGTAAATAATTAAAAAAATATTCAAAAAAATAGGATAACATTAAATAATATGCACATCTTACAAAAAGAGAATTTACCTAATTTGGCACGGGGAATTATGGGATGCTAATATAGAAAAGTTGGAATTGAAAATAACCACAAATAAATTATATATATATAATATCTAAATATTTAACAATTAACCTATGGTCGTTACACTAATATCATACTAACACCAAGGGTCGAATATTTGTGCCACGATAAGATCCTACAGGTAGTGTCTCCTGTGTAGGCCACTTCCTATGAAGGACGATACATATTTTGGGGCCATCCTACATTATTAATGTCCAAACCACGGTGAAGTGTCCTAATAAAATCATTGGGTTTTATTTGATAAAAAAATAATCTAAAACAAATACAAGAAATACAAAATACCCATAAAATATCTATTTTTGGGTAAGGGGGTTTACAAGATGTGGGCATAGGCATCGGGGCTGGAAATTTTTAAGTCTTTAAAATTCAAGAACATAAGGAGAAAAATAGAAGCTTGTCGTGTCGTTGTTGCCAAATCTTTCTTATCGCTCAACTTTTCAAGTTGTTCACAATATCCCTGCATTTCTTCATCGTCGTGTGATCCAAGGAGTAAAGTGATCCCCTGCAGATCAGATCTCTACAGCTATACATCTCCAGAATCAATTGTACTTAGATTCATGTTTAGGATCTCTCATACTCTTCTTTCTTTTTAATAGTTTGTAATACAAAGTTTCGTTTTAACTTTCTTCCATAATTAAGTTGGTAACTCTGCTAGGGACAAATTTTTTCTCTGACGAGAAGGTGATAGCTTAACTCGAAGCAGCGTCAGTCGGTTCGATACAGAAGACCTTGGTCGTAAAGTTCGACCAATAAACTTACAAAAAATGCTCTATTTTGGGGGTAGTGCTAACCCCTCATCCGCAATCAAGTCAAGAAAAACCTGTAAAGTATGGGTGCCCAAGCCTCGTCATACATATCCCGAAGTAGCTTCCAATAAGGGAAAATGTATTTTGATTGACAGGAACTTCCTGGTCAATTATGTCAACCGAACTCAGGTCGAAGACTTGGTAGACAACTCACTTGTGTTAAACAAGGAATACAAATCATGCAACTCATGCAATATTAAGCAAAGGCTAATCCACACCCAAGCTTCTGAGTCTCTTGCATTAAACAAGGGATACAAATCGTATAACTTGCGTAATATCAAGCAAAGGGTAATCCACACCCAAGCTTCTAAACCCTCGCATGTTCGTTGTAATATGCAGGACAAGCAAGTCATGGACGTCGTTACCCAAACCAATCTCTCTACAGGCACACTCCTCAAAGAGAGACAAAAGTTTTTCCTAAATTTATGCCAGTAGAAGAAAAACTACTGGCACAGAAATGAATTTTTAGTCAGGGAGAATCATTCTCCTGATATCATGATTATGCGCAAAGTAGAAAGAAAGTTATGCGCTACTCGTCAGAAGCCTACTATTAGTATGCTACGCCAAGACCTTCGTGCAAAATCAAAACACGTAGGTAAACTATGCCAACTCTGCTTAAATCGCAGAAAGTGCACCAAGTAGGGTCAACCTCTTCACAATATGTTGTTTGTATGTGTGTACATAAGAGGACTGCTAGTAACAACTTTCTCTCATCTTTGAAGGACAAAAGCTCGAGAGGTGACGAATCATTCGCTAATCAAGCTAGCACTTCACTCTACACACAGGGGACAAAAAATATGCATAGAAGATTCAATGTATCTCATGTAAATAGACAGAGTCTGCCCTCTTCCTCCTTTTATCTTCCCTCTTTCGATTTATGTGAGATTATTGTACAAAAGCGTAAAGAGAGAAACCCTTCTGAATTTACAATGGTGATTCCTATTGAACATCATTGTAATTGTCATAGAGTTGTAATCAAATATGGTTGTGCATCAGCAAAATAGTCTTTGTTTGACCGATTGACCTATACTATATCTCCTAAATCTTGACATGCAAAGCAAGTTGACAACAAGGAGTATGATGATGACGAACTGAACTTTGCTCTAGCGTACATGGCTTCATATTTTCCCTGTGGCGGGAGATAATGAAGACAAAATTCTTCAAGAACACTTAGCCAGAGAAAATTTGACCAACTCGTCGACTCCTTTGAAGGAGTATACCAAAATACCCAATCTTGAAGACGATAGCTAGTTCTTCGCGGGAATCCCCATTCCTCATAATCCGAGGCTCGGGGTAGCAATCCTCTTGATTATGAAACTGATAGTGTAGGCTCCAACTACACAGTTCTTTCTACCAATCCCTCGGTTGTATACAGAGATGTTAGCATCTATGCCATCGGTGATGAACAAGATACTTCTCCATCAGAAGCCATCGAATAATGCCTAAACTCATTAGAGGTCGCTCTCAGGGAATTGCACACTATGATTTAAAATATACATAAAATGATGACAACCCAATACTTTGCTACACCTGTACCTGTCCAAGTGGCTTCATTCATACCTGCATATCCTACTCTGGGAACAACACCTTTACTGGATAACACAAATCCAGAAGCAGTCCTAAACCAAGAGTCAGTAGCGCCCACTCTTAATCCTCTCAATATTGGGAATGGACCTCCGCAGGTGGTAATACCTGTTCAACCAGGATCTTACCAGTCAACTGCACAACTCAAGCCATACGATCCTCTCGAAGCTATCCGGGAATTGTGTGCACAGGTCGACGCTTTAAATAACAAAGACAAACTCTGTAAGCTGCAGGTGAAACATTATTATCCTCCTCATTGGGATAATATTTATTTCCATCCTAAATAAAAAACCCCAATCGATAGATTTGTTTAAAGTCAGACATCACCGAGCCAATATATTAACTACTTCAACATGATGACGGCTCACCTGCAGAAAGAGGATGCTCTACTTACCAGGATGTTGGTAGGATGCTTGGCTGACATAGCCTATGATTGGTACCACAGTCTGCCTGATAATTGCATATCCTCGTTCGATGACATAAAATGTCTTTTCCTGAAATGATTCGACAAGGAAGGCATGGTCATGACTATATCATTGCTCATCGACATCAAGCAAAAAGGGAAGGAATTCGCTCATAAATTCATAGAGTATTTCAGGCAAGCAACTCTGAAGTTGCCCCCCGGTATTCCCGACTCCGCATTCAACGATACTTGCAAAAAGAAATTATTTTCTATATTAGGGCTATAGACGGGTACAACCCAATTTTATGACGGGACGACATTCATTATAGGAGCCGAAGATGCTATAGACGGGTACAACCCTATTTGGCTTTGAATTATGAGTTCTATGAGGTAATTTGTGTGTATGTTGGGGGAATTATGAATTTAACACATCAATTGTGTGTTATGATACCAATTAGATCTAATTAGACTTAGATCGGGGTTATAGGACTAGGTACGTATCCACAAATGGATACGTATAATCTGTATCATGGTATTTTATGATACGGTGTGATACGAGATCAATTTGGAGTGATTTACAAGAATTCTCTTTATTATATGTTGTAATAACTTCTAATAGTTGTAATTATATATATGGCTTGAGGGAATAATCAATTATGGATAATGGAGAGTTTGACACCTCAATAGGTTGAGTATCATAGATATCCTAGTTGGTGCATTATATGAATTTGTTTTAATGTCTCTATATATATATATATATATATATATATATATATATATATATATATTGTGTGTGTTCATTGTGTGAGGTTGTGAGAATTGTGTGTGAGTAAGTGTCGAGTGGCAGTGGCAGACTTGAGATGTGCATACAAGATATGGAAGGTCGGGTTTTACACATAGCAGTAGCAGTATCAGCAATTGCAGCAGCAGCTAGTGGCAGTAGCATGAAGTTGTAGCAGCAGCATGCTCGAGCAGTGCAACATAGCTGCAGCAGTATCAGTACAACATAACTGCAGCAGCAAGCTATACAGCAGCAGCAAAAGCAACAAGCTATGCAGTAGCAGCAAGCATCAGCAACTGCAAAAGCAGTGCAATACAGTAACTACCTTAGATCAGTACAGTGTAGCAACTTCCTTAGAGCAGTGCACTGTAGCAGCTAGCAGTGTTGATGGATACAGTAGCAAGCAGCAATAGCAGTATGTATTAGTAGCAGAGAAATGATAGCAAGTAGGGGGTTATCAATGTTGGTACGAGCCAGGGTATGTTAATGTCAGTATCGCCTAGAGTATCAGTCTTTGTACTGATAGGGCTCAAGTATTCAGCAGAAGGGAACTCACTGTTAGATTGCAAATTGATAAGGTATAAGTTTGAGTTGTGCACTATGTTCTTATGGGCTCGACCACTGTTGTACTTGAGTGTCCAGGCTTAGGAAGAGTTCAGTTTAGTGTATAGAGTGTCAGTAAGATATAGATTTTGGGGTACTCGAGCATATCTATTAGAATATTTTCCAAATGCCCAATTCCTAGTGCATTTCCAATATGGGTATCAATGATTCATGTCAGGTTGTGATACCAAGGTATCATGAGATAGATACCAAGGTATGGGCTAGAATTAGTAAATAGACGAAGGTATATTATTACTAGTATAAATATGATAGTGGATACCTTATAGCTAACTGTGGCCTAGGAACCTAGTGCTAGATAGGTATTGGGTTATGGGTATAAATATGTATATAACTATGTAAGGGATTCTATATTAAGTTAATTATGAATATGAGTTAGGTATATAGGATACTTCATGCATATTGACTAGTATAGCTAATTATCTAAGGTTTTGACTTAGAAACTCAAATAAGACCTAGTATAGCTAGTATTAGCTAGTTAATGATCAATTAAGACCAATTAACTTAGCATGAACCTAGTGAGCTAGAAATGGACCTAGAAATCCATATTAGTGCATTTTAACTCATTTATCATCCATTACACCCAAATGACATTGATATTTTAATATATAGGTTTGTGTGACACCATCTCGGGCAATGAGTTATACCTTGCTCAGGATCTCAGGCGAGTATATTTCTCTGTTAGTTTTTATTTTAAAATAGTGTATATATCTTATGTTCTAGAATTGTATACTTGATTCTGACACAATGGTTACATGGACTGGTACTATATGGATCCTCTCAAAAGATGTCATCCCTAACCGTGTTCATTTGGTACTCCTTTACATGTATTTCATCATGTGTATCTGGTATTAATTTAGTGTACTTCGTATTCACACACTGCTCGTATTTAGTGTACCTATATTCATGTTCGTAACGTGTCGTGATTGGATCCATTAGTATTGGTTGGGGATGGGAGAATAGAAGTTAATTATGTGATCAAGCCCCAATATATTCGTGTACATGTCGATTACATATCACACTTGTAATCGAGTTACCATATTGTATTCGTGTTCAACCTAAACCAATCACATAATGAACTTGTATTCTATGGCACATTAGCTAGTTTATCTATTTTTTATCACTTGTAGTTATTCATATTGCTTGTTCTTTACTTTCCAACAAATTATATGTTCACTCTAATTTATTTCTTTCTAATATTTAGTTATTGTGTATTATTTTCTATTTCCTATTATATATGCTCGATTATGTATTTCAAACTTCTTTCAAAAGTATGTACTTTGCTCCAATTCTGACTGAATATATTTTTCAGATGATTGGCTCGTAGACCAGTGTCCTATATACTAAGAACCGCGGGATGGCATACCATTAGAGGATACTCTTGTAGAACATGAGGACTTACTAGTAGAGCCTGAGGAGGTTTAGATTATTTTGTTGAGACTTGTATTAGAATTTTATTGAGATTATTGGCATGTATAAATGTTATTTCAGTCTTGTGGATGTATTGTGACTCTTTCCCTCATTAATTCCTTCTCGTGCTTTATCTTCTTTAGTTTGCATTGTGATTGAGTATAGTTTACATTTATCAGATATTATATTATTCCTTCGTTTGGAATTGAGATAATTGACAGGTACCATGTATATATTATGTGAGATATTTAGATAGCAGAGTTGACCCAGACAGCGTTCGATCGCCGATGCTGTGGCTTAGGCTGGACGTACCCACGTACTCGTGCCCGAATATCCGGGAGAGGATCGTGACACATTTTTATTTGTAACCCATGCAAGCCTTTCTGTCTAGAGTCACAATTAGAGCGATATCGTAGTAGTGCTCACCTAGAGTAATGCTACGAGCCTGCTTTAGGAAATAGGATTTAGGCTAAGAGTATACTCAATCACAACTAGGAAACACTTCCAATATCAGTTTTGCTATCCTTCTCTATTAGAATATTTTTTTTACTTTGAATAAAATTTGTCCTTAATTGATAATATCGTATCTTTCTCAATATTGATTCTTTTGTTCAATCTATCTTCAAGATACCGTCGAAGACGTATTCCAAGCACTCAGGCACAATGTCAGCGAGGTCAGTCACTTCATTGCCTATGAGGGCAGCACCAGCAGACGATGTTCCAATAGCTATATTCCAGAGGTCCACTTTACCGATCCAGGTGGACATTTTTGCAGCAGCTTTTGGAGGTGCTCCACCTCCGGTAAAGAGGGCAGTGCCGACAGTTTAAGGGGATCTTCCACCCCCACCATCCGCAGTCGATCAGACACAGATATTTGTGCTCTTTCAGTAGATGATGGAGGTACAGCAGTGTCAATCAGAGGTTATAAGGTAGGATATTGAGAATGCTCATCAGATTGTGCTTGCAGCAGTGGAGAGAGTCACCTTAGTCCAACCACAGACAACACCACCTCCATTTACCCTGCAGTAGACGAGACCAGAGACTATCATAGATTTCAAGAGGATGGGACCGGAGGACTTTAAAGGCATTGAAGGGATTATTTATGCTGATGATTGGATAGAAGACATTGAGCGGAACTTACGGCTGGTGCAAATTCCAGAGATGTTGCAGGTAGAGGCCGCAGGAAACATGATGTTCGATATCACGTTGACTTGGTTTATGATGGACCACATGATCTCTGCACCAGGACTCAGTTAGGAAGCTTTCAAAGAGCTCTTCAAAAAAAAAGTTCTTTCCAGATATGGCTCTAACGTCTCTAGAGAGCCAGTTTCAATACCATGTTCAGGGAGGTATGACGGTGGATGAGTATGCGGCAGAGTATTACAGATTAGGCCATTTTGTGGAGGGGCAAAACCCCAGAGGAAGAGCCAGGAAGTTCAGGAAGTGCCTGAACAGGGAGATCAAATCACATACGAATGGAGATTCCACTGCTACTTTTGAGATGATTTTGAGGAAGACACAGCGGGCAGAGGATGATCTAGAGCTTGGCTCTAAAAGGCCGAGAGACATAGGAGGATCCAGTACCAATATGGATCCCATAAAGTAGCCTCATTTTTAGCAACAGTACTAGAGACACTTCCAGCAGCCAAGGCAGCAGTACCATAGACCAACTAGAGCGCCGGTATAGCAGATGCACCAGATCCAGAGGCCAGTTATTCCTTGTAGATTCTGTAAGAAACAAGGACACAGATGGAATGCATATAGGATGAGATTGGGCCAGTACTTATTCTGTAGATCAGGAGACCACCAGTTGAGGGCTTATCCTAAATCTTTAGCTCATCCAGCTCTGGGAAGAGCTCAGGCATAGGGAGCACCCGCGAGACCACCAGTGGGACAGCAGAGAGGACCTCCTCTACCACTATAATAGAAGCAGTTCGGCCAGCAGCAGCAGCAATAGCAAAGAAGTGCCCAGCGACAGGGGTGAGCTTTTGCCTTGACCTTCAAGGAGGAGAAGCCAGTCGGTGATATTATCTTAGGTTCAGTCTATCTTGATTCTTTTTCAGCTCATGCTTTATTTGATTCATGTGCTTTATATAGTTTTGTATCTGTATCTTTTGCTCTGAAATATCACCTTGAGACTGAACCGTTGGTGAGGACTTACTAGATCATGACTGAGGGTGGTATTATCATGGTCAGTGATGTTTGCAAGGAACAAAGAGTTTCCTTGAGAGGCCGAGAGTTGAGTGCGTGTCTACTCGTAATGCCACATTTGAGCTATGATATAGTACTCGAGATGGATTGGTTGAGTAGGCACCATGCTAGTATCGATGGTCAGAGAGGCAGAGTTTTATTTCAGGCACCAGGAGAGCCAGAGTTTGAGTTCGTCAAAGGAGCAGCAGAGCAGAGCGAATGAGACTTCTTTAAAGCTTTGGTAGAAAAGCAGAAGCCGCCACATCCATTGATTGCTGAGTAAATGGATGTCTTTTCGGTGGAGTTATTGGGGTTGCCAACGGACGGAGATGTAGAGTTCTCTATAGACTTGGTGCCAAGCACAGAGCTAATATTATAGTACGTCTATAGGGTGAACAATAGCGAACTGATAGAGTTGAAGAAGCAAGTGGATGAGTTATAGGACAAGGGCTTCATCCGGTCCAGTTCATCACCATTGGGTGCTCCAGTATTATTTGTACAAAAGAAGTATGGGTCAGTACATATGGGTATCGACTACAGGGCACTCAACAACCTACCTTACTATAAAGAACAAATATTTATTGTAGTAGATTGACGATTTATTTGATAAGCTGAGTGGAGCGAAGGTATTCCCAAAGATAGACTTGAGGTCGGGATACCACCATGTAAAAGTGAAGAAGGAAGATATTCCGAAGACAGCTTTTAGGACTCGGTATGGGCAGTTTTAGTTCTTGGTAATATCGTTTGGGTTGACCAATGTCCCAACAGTTTTCATGAACCCGATGAATAAGGTATTTCATTAGTACTTGGATCAGTTTGTGGTAGCATTCATTGATGATATATTAATTTATTCGAAGACCCCAGAGGAGCATGAGAAGCACTTGAGGATAGTAATGGAGACCCTCAGGAAGGAGAAGCTATATGACAACCTTTCGAAGTATGAGTTATTCCTTGATAAGGTTGAATTATCGGGCATGTGATTACAGGAGACAGAATCTCAGTTGAACCAAAGAAGACTTCAGCAGTTGAGTCATGGTCTACCTCGAGTTCAGTGGCAGAGACCAAGATTTTTCTTAGATTGGCAGGCTATTATCGAAGATTTGTTCAGGATTTTTCCAGGATTGCAAAGTCGATGACTAGACTAACCAGAAAGGACGTGGAGTTCAGGATTGTCTGTTTACTTTTGAGGAGCTAAAGAAGAGGTTGACTACAACTCCAATATTGACATTGTCATTAGGGACAGGAGGATTTTCTAAATATAGTGATGCATCAGGTAAGTGTTTGGGTTGTGTATTATAGCAGAACGGGAGAGTGATTGCCTATGCTTCGAGGCAATTACACTGGCATGAGAAGAATTACTCTACCCATGACTTGGAGTTGATAGCAGTTATTTTTTCTCTTAAACGGTGAAAGCACTACTTGTGTGGGGAGCAAGTAGAGATCTTTACAGACCATAAGAGATTTAAGTATGTGTTTACACAAAAAGAGCTCAACATGAAGTAGCGGTAGTGGTTGGAGTTGATGAAGGACTTCGATATTTCTTTACAGTACCATCCAGGAAAGGCCAACGTAGTCACAGATGCCTTGAGCAGGAATCCAGTTGCTATGTATTTGACGAGGGACAAACATTTATTGGCCGATCTTGATAGTTTGGGCATTGAGGTATTAGTTCCTAGAGTTGCAGCACAAATATGGGGACTTCAGGTACAGTCAGAGTTGATGGACCAGATTAGAGCCACACAGTTCGAGGATGAGTCTCTATGGAGCATCAGAGCATAGGTCCGGATGGGATTGGTAAAGGACTTCAGTTATTGCAGATGATGGATCATTGTGGCATGGTACTAGGTTGTGTGTGCCGAGTGGAGCATTGTGCAAGAGGATTCTTCAGAAGGTGCATCGAACTTAGTACTCTATGCATCCAGGTGCCAATAAAATATAAAAGGACATGAGAGAGCATGTTTGGTGGTATGGTATGACGGGGGAGGTGGATAGCTTCATATCTAGATGCTTAGTATGCCAGCAAGTAAAAGTAAAGGATAAAAGCAAAGAGACATAGGCCAGGTGGATTGCTTCACCCTTTACCCATTCTAGAGTGGAAGTAGGAGCATGTGATGATGTACTTTGTTTCAGGGCTTTAACGTTCTCCAGGAGGTAAAGATGCGATTTGGGTTATCGTAGACAGGTTGACCAAATCAGCCTACTTTCTGTCATTCAAAGTGGGTACGTCTACGGAGAAGCTCACGAAGATATATGTGTGTCAGATAGTTAGATTGTATGGAGTTCCTGTGAACATATTCTCGGATCAGGATAGTCGCTTCACATCCTACTTCTGGAGGAGTTTGTAGGCTAGCTTGGGTACTCAGCTCAAGTTCAGTACCGCGTATCACCCTCAGACAGACGGGCAGTCGAAGAGGACTATCCAGACTCTCGATGATATGCTACGCACCTGTGTTTTAGATTTTAGAGGTTCTTGGGAGGATCATATTTACTTGGTAGAGTTTTCTTACAACAACAGCTACTAGGCCAGTATCGAGATGTCACAATTTGAGGCATTGTATGGACGGAGATGCCGTACTCCGTTATCATGGGATGATGTTGGTGAGAGAGAGTTATTGGGATCAGAGATGGTCATGGATGCAGCTGAGAAGGTGAATCTCATTAGGGATAGACTTCGAGTGGCATAGGACAGACAACGATATTGGACCGATAGCCACCGGAGACCATTGGTTTGAGGTATAGATTTTGCTTTGTATTACTTGTGATTGCTTGTTTTTATCAGAGTACTAAGGCTGTGTTTCATGCTAGGTTGACGATCTGGTTTTCTTGAGGATTTATCTGACACTAGGCTCGATTCATTTTTGTGGAGGCGGAAAGCTTAGTCCACGGTACATAGGACTTTTCGGTATTCTTGAAAGGGTCAGTACAGTGGCCTACAAACTAGACTTGTCGCCTGCATTAGAGGGGGTACACAATGTGTTCCATGTGTCATAGTTGAGATGGTATATGGCAGATTCTAGCAATGTAATAGATCACTCAGAGATCGAGGTTGGTCGGACACTCAGCTATCTAGAGCAGCCCATAGAGATTTTGGACCGCTAGAAGAAGGTGCTGCAGAACCAGATGATTCCTTTGGTTCGTATCGCATTGAGGCATCACTCGCCAGGAGAGAGTACCTGGGAGCGAGAGACCGAGTTACACGAGCGATATCCTTATCCGTTTAAGCCGTGAGATATAATTCTTTCTTGCTTGTACTGATTGCTCTTGGTAGTTAGTTTCTTCCTTAATTTTGAGGACAAAATTTTTCTAAGGTGGGTAGGATTGTTACCTTTACTTTTTCAGCTAGGGGTAGTTTGGTAATTTTGCAGGGATATTTAATTTAGAAATATAATATTAAATATTGTGTGATGATTGTATATTTTATTTAGTTAAGATAAGCTATAATTATTATGACTAGTATTAGTTAGTCATTAGAGACTAGTATTAATTAATTAGTTAGAGAGATTAGACAATAATTAGACTTGTCACATATGGACCTATTTAGATTTATCATGACAAATAGTTAGCCCAACTTGGACCCAAGTCCATTAGTCATCCCATTAATTAAATTAAGAAGGATTAGTGTAACTAAAATTAGTTAAAGACTTCCAAATATACTCATCCTTAATTATTCCTCATAATGCAACATGTAGGGGACAACTTGAACTTTTGATATCATTTGGGGAAGGGGGAAGAGGCCGGTCACATGAAGAGGGGGGTTCTTCTCTCTCTCTCTCCTCATTTGTCTTTCATTTTATTTCTAAATTATAGATCCCCAATTTCCTAATTTCTCTTTATTAATTTTCTACACAATTTACCACCAATTCCTTCTCAAATTCATCACTCTTGGAGCCTTGAACTTGAAGAAGCAAGAAGCACAAGAAGGAAAAGCTTTGGAGCTAGAAATCGTGTTCGGGTCGTGTCCAATTATATTTTTATTAGAAATCTATCTCCCAATTGGTAATTCCTAAATTTCCTTCTTATTATGGCTTCTTAACCATGCATTTGACCATTAAGAATGACCCCATGGCATAGGACTACATATAGGAACAAGTTCTAGGCTATTTAGCTGTGTATTGAGTTCTATGAGGTAATTTATATTTATATTAGAGGAATTACGAATTTGATACATCAATTGTGTGTTATAAGACCAATTAGATCTAATTAGACTTAGATTGGGGTTATGAGACTAGGTACGTATAGGCCGTATCACGGTATTTTGTGATACAGTGTGATACGGGGCCAATTTGGAGTGATTTACATGAATTCTCTTCATTATATGTTGTAATAACTTCTAATAGTTGTAATTATATATATATGGCTTGAGAGAATGATCAATTATAGATAATGGAGAGTTTGGCACCTCAATAGGTTGAGTATCATAGATATCCTAGTTGGTGCACTATAGGTATTTGTTTTAATATCTTAATATATCTATATATATGTGTATGTATATATATATTGATATATATTGTGTCTGTGTGTGTGTCTCTGTGTGTGTGTGTGTGTTTGTGTGTGTGTGTGTGTGTGTGTGTGTGTATGTGTGTATAGATATATATATATATATGTGTGTATGTGTGTGTGTATTAGTCTTCACTATGTGAGGTTGTGAGAATTGTGTATGAGTGAGTATCGAGTAGCAGTGGAAAACTTGAGATGTGCATATAAGCTATGGGAGGTCGGGTTTTGCATATAGCAGTAGCAGTATGACCAATTGTAGCAGCTGCTAGTGGCAGCAATATGCAGTTGTAACAACAGCATGCTCGAGCAGCAACATGCTCAAGCAGTGCAACATAGCTGCAGCAGTATCAGTGCAACATAGCTGCAGCAGCAAGCTATACAGCAGCAGCAAGAGCAGCAAGCTATGCAGCAGCAACAAGCATCAGCAACTGCAACAGCAGTGCAGTACAACAACTGCCTTAGAGCAGTGCAGTACAGATCCGCCTTAGAGCAGTGCACTGTAGCAGCTAGCAGTGTAGATAGCTGTAGTAGCAACCAGCAATAGCAGTATGCATTAGTAGCAGAGCAATGACAGCAAGTAAGGGGTTACTAGTATTGGTATGAGCCATGGTATATTAATGTCAGTATCCCCTAGAGTATCATTCTTTGTACTGATAGGGCTCAAGTTTAAGTGTTCAGCAGAAAGGAACTCACTATGAGAGTGCAAGTTGATAAGGTATAAGTTTGAGTAGTATACTGTGTTCTTATGGACTCGACCAATGTTGTACTTGAGTGTCCAGGATTAGGAAGAATTCAGTTGAGTGTGTAGGGTGTCAGTAAAATACAAATTTTGGGGTGCTCGAGCATAACTATTAGAATATTTTCCAAATGCCCAATTCCTAGTGTATTTCCAATATGGGTATCAATGATCATGTCAGGTTGTGATACCAATGTATCATGAGATAGATACCAAGTTATGGGCTAGAGTTAGTAAATAGACCAAGGTATATTATTTCTACTATAAATGTGATAGTGGATACCTTATAGCTAACTGTTGTAGAAGCATGAAAAATACGCTGGGAAGAGCTACGCAGCCTCTTGATACAGAGCAGCGTAAGCAGAGGCCTTTAGAGCCATCAGGCGTACAACAGAGTTTTCTCCGCTAAAATACAGCATGAAGAATAAAACTCAAAGGGCCATCCGCATAAGTGCAGTATGTCCAGGCCGCTCCAGCGTGAAACAGAGTTCTTCATCGCCTCCATGGCGTAAAACTTATCCGCTCTCAAAGTAGCGTTATAGCGTACGAGGAACGCTTCATCTTCCCCGAAATAAACCTGTCAAGTCACGCAGTGAATCTGACCTCTGACTCCTGACAAAAGGTGATGCACGGCTACCCAGATGACGGCTGGAAACGATGGCAGACCTCTCGGGATGCGTCCCACAGTATGATGACGGATCTCACTATTTAATGCAGAGGATTTGGTAAAGCATCACCGAACCGTCGTTTACTGGAGTCCCCTCAGCATAAACCGCTCTTTTGCGTACAAGAGAATACGCCGCCCTGTTTTACACAGGCAAACATGAGCTGTTTTACGCTCTGCAGCAGACAAACCGCCTGCCACGTCAAAAGCTGCACTTCGTACGGGATTCGAGGCATGTCTCCACGTCTAATTGCACAGAGCAGTGACAGTTTCTCTCAAGACACGTCTCTGCGACGGGTGCACAGAAGGCCTGCAGACCTTCGAAACACGCCTCCGCATTTAATGCATAAGGTGATGGCAAATCTCTGCAAGAGATTTGGTTATATCTTCAAAAGCCGTAATTCCGGCTAAGGCGTCCACATCAGCACGGCATGCAGCGACCTCTACGCCCATTCAGGATCTGTGCTCAAGCGGCTTCTACGCCCATTTTGGCACGATATGCAGCGGCTTCTACGCCCATTCAGGATCTGTGCTCAAGCGGCTTCTACACCCATTCTGGCACGATATGCAGCGGCTTCTACGCCCATTCAGGATCTGTGCTCATGCGGCTTCCACGCCCACTCAGTCTCTACGACTACTCGACTTCCACGCCTACTCGGCTTCTATGCCTGTTCGGCTTCCGTGCCTGTTCAGCATCCACGCCTACTCGGCTCCTATGCCTGTTCGGCTTCTATGCCTGCTCGGCTTCCACGCCTACTCGGCTTCTATGCCTACTTGGCTACTATGCCATGGTGACGGACATTTGGCTTCTACGCCAACCTCTTCTACACAATGGATACCTACCCACGTGGCTTTTACGCCGTGATCTTATTAGCAACCGTACGTGTTGTGTCCCCTTAGTTGGACCCACGTCACCCGCTCAGTCAAAAGATCATCTATACGTAGGCATTGGTTACTTTAACTGTTTTGTAAAAGGGTGCTATACTTTCCACTCCTCGGTTGCTACACCAACGAAGTGGTCACTGTCACCAAAGACTCTATAAATAGAGGCCCCTGTCAATGGGGAACAAGGTCAAAAAATTTGGTTAAGAATACCAATATCAGATCCAAGGTCGACAATTGGAGAAGATCGAACAAGGAGAAAGAGAGAGAGAGAGAGAGAGAGAGAGAGAGAGAGAGCCCGGAGCTCAGGCAAAGAGCGGGGATCGACGACTTCGGCATCGTGCATCCACCCTCTCCTACAACCTTCGAAGCTGCTACCTGTCTTTCACGGCACTTCTTCAACATCGCGTGGTCCAAGGGCTAAAGTGATCGACCGTAGATCAGACACCTATAGCAATTTATACCCAGATTAAATAAATTGTACTCCCACATCCTCGTATAGGATTATATTGTACAATTTTGTTTGTAAACCAAAGGGTGCGGGTTTCGCACAAACCCCGTCATTGAAATACACTTTCATTCTTTCGTTTAATACCACAAACAAGATGGTGACTCTGCTGGGAACGTCTTTCTCTTCTGACGAGGAAGTAATTGCTCAACGCGATGCGGTATCTATAGGAACCGTGAAGAAGACGCTGGTCGTTCATTTCGGCCAGTCTGCTTACGAAGACATGCTTCGAACCAGGGGTAGCTCTCACTCTCTCTCCGTCCAAGACAACAGGAAGCTGCACAAAGTGTGGATGCCCAAGACATCCTCAACCATTCCTGTGGACTCTCCGATCTCTCCGATCTCTCCGACCAATGAGGTGGTAGCATCGCTCCCTCCGTGTCCTGTACGTAAAATTCAGTCTCCCGCTACGCGCGGTACAGACAAAACTTTGGGCAAGGCCTCTGCGCTAACCCAGAAGTATCCACTGTGCTTTACGCGTAGGAACCAGTCTCCCACTACGCGCGGTACAGATAAAACTTCGGGCGAAGCCTCAGCGCTGACCCAGAAGTATCCACTGTGCTCTACGCGTAGCAACCAGTCTCCCGCTACGTGCGGTACAGACAAAACTTCGGGCAAGGACTCTGCGCTAACCCAGAAGTATCCACTGCGCTCTATGCATAGGAATCAGTCTTTCGCTACGCGCGGTACAGACAAAACTTCCGATGGTGCCTCAACGCCAAATCGGAAGAACAGATCACGCTCCACGCGCGAAACAACATCTGACTTCTACGGTAAAACAGATGAGCGCGGTGATCTCCGCAAGGGGAAGCAAGCAGGCAAATATTCAGCCTCTCGGCCTTTACGCCAGCAAGAGAACAATCTGCCTACCCTCCGGATTACGCGAGAAGCCGATGGCCGACTGAGGACCTCTTCAGCTTTACGCCAGTCTGAGCGAATCTCCAAATTACCCCAGGCGAAGTCCCGCGGCGTAAAGCAAGCTCAGGTTGCTACTCCTGACCTACGCGAATGCCTAATCCAGAAGCGTAAGGAGAGGGGATCTTCCAACATGTCTATTACGCCCCCTAGAGAGCAATGTTGTAATAGTCATAAGATTATGATTGACTGCTGCTGTTCTAAAGCAAAACGGTCGGTCTTCGACCGATTGAGCTACTCTCGATCTTTTCTAGAAGAAGAGCACGCGTATCCGTCCGTGAACATGGCTTCACGCATACCCAGAAGAAGGTCGAGCTCAAGACGTCATCCCTCTGGGCCTCCGAGCCGAAGAAGATTCGAAGACCTCCTCTGGAGCACTGAAGCTGGGGTGTTCCAAAACACCCGGGCAAGGTCACAGCAACCAGCTCCGTACTCATCTGATTCCGACGCTGGGGGTCGCCAATCTCCCAGAACAGATGCTGAGAGTGTAGAGTCGACTTCTGCGGTGACCTATACTAATCCTTCGATGACACCCAGGAAAGTGGGAGCTTACGCCATTGAAGACGAATGCGAGGAGGCTTCAGGAAATGCGAAACAACGCATCACTGTGCTAGAGACGTCTCTGAAGCAAATGCAATCCGTAATGGAGAACATGCACCAGATGATGCTAACTCAGCACGCGACTGCCATAGCTCAAGCGTCGGTCCCGCCAACTCAGATACATGTGGGGGTGGACTTACCACCATCCAACCCAAGCTAAGAACCTGCTCTAGATCAAGAGTCAGCAGTCCCTCCGCTTCCAACTGAGAATCTGATGCAGGCAGTACGGGAGTTGAAAGTCCAGTTTGACGCCTTGAAGCACAAAGATCAGCTCAAGAAACTAGGAATCAACCAGCCTTACCCGGCTATCTGGGAAGAAGTCCCTTTTCCTCCGAAGTACAAACCTCAGACTATGGCTCTGTTCGAAGGAAAAACATTACCAAGTCAATACATGAACTATTTCAGTATGATGACGGTGTTGCTACAAGGGAACGACGCCCTCCTCACTCGGGTGTTCAAGGGCTGCCTCTCAGGAGTAGCCTATCAGTGGTACCGTTGCTTGGCGGACAACTGCATTACTTCCTTCGAGGACTTCAAAGCGCTATTCTTCACACGATTCTACGAGGGTGGAATGGACATGTCTATGTCCTCCCTCATTGAAGTCAAGCAAAGAAAAAAGGAAGACGTTCGCACCTTCATAGAACATTTTTGTCAGGCCACCTTACAAATGCCTCCAGGAGTTCCAGACTCGGCGTTAGTAGACATTTGCAGGAAGAACCTCCTTCCTATAGTCTCGGTGTTTACAGGACCATATCAGTTCCATGAGTGGCCCTCGTTCATCGTCTCGGTAGTGGCCGCCGAAGACAAGAGTTGCAAGGCGCGCGACAATGGTGTCATGATCTCCGCCTCCGATAGAGGCAAAAGGTCATCTCCCAGCGGCGACCCTCCTCGCAGTTCCAAGGGAAAGGAAGCTCTGACGGTCAATACGTCCAGACAAAAGACGGTGGCGACCACGCAGACAAAGCCCGGGACTTTCAGGCCCGTCGAGGTCTACTCTTTCGACGACGACGATATCCCTAGTATATTTGAGTGTCTCGTCAAAAGTGGCAAGATCACCCTGCCGGAGCTAAGGCGGCCCCAAGAGGCCGGCAGTACCGACGACCCCAAATACTGCATCTTCCATAGATACGTACACCACCCAACAAAGGTGTGTTACGTACTGAAGAGGAAGATCCAGGGGTTGATCGATGCTAAGGCCATCACCCTGCACAATACCGAGAAAATGGTCACAGCCAACATGATCTCTCTACGGTTCGGCGATCTGCCTCCCCAAGAAGTCATGGATGATATCACGCCCATTTCCCGAGCCACAATGGACATCGTCAATCTCCCTCCGGCTAGGGATTAAAATCATAACCTGGTACCCCTGACCACCCGTCAGGGCGAGATTATGTGGGTTCATCCAGATTTGGTGTCAAAGCTCGAGGAAGAGACTAAAGCTACTAAAGCTGCGTCTAGGAGGAGCTCAAAGTGCAAACCATGCCATATGGTCGCAAATTCTTCGCCATCAGACGAAGACGAGGTACTTGCTACAACCCGATCAGGGAGAGCCTACCTCAACGACTACGGGGCAAGTCAGGAGGATATATCAGCAGACGTTTCAGCTGCCAAACCTGCAGGGCCAAGCCCCGTCATACCGGAAGCCAACCCTTCAAAACCGACGCCGGCGGACAAAGGAAAACAAAGAGAAGTGCACTTCGATAAACCTGTGAAAAACATTCCGAACAAAGGTTTTGAGAAGCCGTATAACTTCGACATCCTAGCCCAACTGGCTAATACACCGGCCAGGCTCTCCATCTTCGAGCTACTCAGGCTCTCCCAAGATACTCGTCTAGCCTTGAGTGAAGCACTGATGCAGGCGGAGGCATGCTTGACCCAGCTCAAGTCTTCCGACGAAGAACCAGTGGCGTGCCCTCAATGCCACAGTGTGATGGAGGTGGTCCCAAATATCACCTTCACCCAAGATGACATGCTGTTAAAACATAACAGGCATGACAGGCCCCTCTATTACACCGGGTTCATCGGTTCTATGGAGGTTGATCGGATTCACATAGATCCAGGATCATCGATCAGCATCATCCCGCACAGTCTGCTCAGACCAATGAGGATTCCTACCAGCGATCTGGCTTACACCTCCACTACAATCGTAGGATTCAACGCCGAAAGAAGTAAGCCGTTGGGGAAGATTCGCCTGAGGATCCAGATTGGCAACCTCAGATCGGTGGCCACATGTTACGTGATCGATTCAGAGGTATCCTACAATATCTTGCTGGGAAGACCGTGGATCCACGATCACAACATCGTTCCTTCAACTCTACATCAATGTCTTAAATATGTAGACTCCCAAGAAATGGTACAAACGGAGGTAGCCAACCTAAACCCGTTTAAAGGAGTAGAGTCCTACTATTCTGACGCCGTGTTGTACTCACAGGACCACACGGAAGAAGTGGCGGGCAAGACAGAGAAGGAATCCCACCGGGAGCCAGGAGAACCCTCTGCCGTACTACCACTGTCGATCAGAGAGAAAGGACGAACTACTCGTCCAAAAGCCATAGAGCCCATGGCTATTCACCTGAACAGATCCAGCTCAGGGAAAAGAAGCAATTCTCTAGTGGTTACTCTGAACCGGAAGCCTCCACCTTTGGTCATCAACCTTCGACGCGACGAGCAGCCGACCGATGTAAACACGACCAGGAATGGAGTTCCAGATGGCAATAAACATCCTCTTTTCCAGTACATTAATGCTCAGATTCCAAATCAGGAACCCACTCCCCGTGACGAGGTAGAACCCATAGCACGAAAGTTCTTGGAAGCTATGGACTCCTACCATCCGTATATCTGGGAAGTAGCATCATCATCCAACGTTATCACAACGTATGGACCGTATGAAAATTCTATCTTCATAATCCCGCCTACCTGCAGCAGTCAGCGTCCAATAGTATTTGGCCGCATGTGCAATCAACCAGCCATCCAGGAAGATCCTTTCGATGACGATACTGGGAAGATGCAGGTTCACCGATACAGCCCTCAAGCGCTGAAGATCATGCAAAACATGGGCTACGACTTGAAGCGAAAGCCGGGCCTCAACTACGGAAGAGGCAGACGAACGCCGCCACGCGGCGACCCCCGCTACCAACAAACTCGTTTCGGTTAGGGTATGCCACCTCCCTTACTGCTTCCACGTCGGATAAGGATATCTTTTCCTCCTCCTGGGATGGCTCGTCACCCCACGACTCACCTATTGCTCCCGAACAAGCACTATCAGCAAATATGGTGATGACAGATCCCTCAGAAGCAGAGGAACGAGATTCTGAGCCATTTGAGAATGACTCTTGGGCTCAACAAATGGATACTTCCAACCAAAGACGAAGTTATCCAAATCGATGTTGGGGGTGAGCTTTCGCCAAAGCCGATATTTATTAGTGACAATCTTCCACCAGCCGAAAGGGAAGAAATTATACATCTGATAAAGGAATACGTCGACATCTTTGCATGGGATTATGGAGACATGCCGGGCCTAGACCCGAAGGTGGCTACTCATAAACTCAATATATTGACTAACTCAAAGCCTGTGAAGCAGCACCAACGCCGGTTCCGACCGGACATGATGGACGCCATTAAAGCTGAAGTCAAAAAGCTGATAGCCTGTGGGTTCATCCGAAAAGAACAACATCCCGACTGGGTCGCCAATGTTTTCCCAGTCATGAAGAAAAATGGGAAGGTACGTATCTGCATCGATTACCGAGATCTGAATGCGGCCTGCCCCAAGGATGAATTTCCTCTTCCCATCACGGACATCATGATCGACAACACCTGCGGTTTTGAACGCATGTCTTTCATGGACGGGTTCTCAGGATACAATCAGATCAAGATGCATCCTGAAGACGAGAAGCACACTGCCTTCCGCCCCTCGTTGGGAGTGTATTGCTATACGGTCATGCCCTTCGGATTAAAAAACGCCGGGGCTACGTACCAACGGGCTATGAGCGTCATATTCTATGAACATTTACGCAAAACAGTAGAGTGTTACGTAGACGACATAGCCGTCAAGAGCCGCCTTAAGGATGATCACATTCAGGACCTGAGGACGGTATTCGAGTTAATGCGCTGACATTAACTCAAGATGAACCTTACGAAGTCCTTCCTGGGCGTATCTAGTGGCAAATTCCTGGGATTTGTCATCACAGCCAAAGGCATCCAGGTGGACCCTGACAAAGTCCAGGCCATCGCAGAAATGCGACCGCCCCGCAATCTGAGGGAACTCCGAGGATTTCAAGGCCGTCTGGCTTATATCCGGAGGTTCATATCCAACCTCTCAGGAAGATGCCAGCCTTTTTCGTACCTCATGAAGAAAGGTATATCCTTCGTATTGGACGAAACCTGTCAGCAAGCATTCGGGGAGATCAAACGCTACCTCACCAGTCCGCCAGTTCTGGTGCCCCCCATCATGGGGAAACCATTCTTGCTGTACGTCCGAGCAATAGATCATTCACTAGGAGCTCTTCTAGCGCAGAAGAATGACGTGGGGCATGAGCAGGCTATCTACTACCTCAGCAGGATGATGGTCGGAGCCGAACACCGGTACAACCCAGTAGAGAAAGAATGTCTGGCTCTGATGTTCGCTATCGAAAAGATGCGGCACTATGTCACCGGCCAGACTATTCATATTATCTCCAGGATCAACCCTCTTCGAGTACTGATGAGCAAGCCGAGTATTCTTAATTCCCGACTCGCAACCTGGGCGATGCTGTTAACACCATATGACATGGTGTACATCCCGCAGAAGTCCATCAAAGGCCAAGCGCTGGCCGACTTCCTGGCTGCTCATCCGATCCCGGAGGCCTCCAAGTTATACGAAGACATTCCCGACAAAGTTGCAGAGTGTAATTCCGTAATGGAAAGTGACACATGGCAACTGTTCTTTGACGGCGCCTCCAGGACTGGCCCCCAGGGAAACGTGGTTTCAGGGGTAGGAATCGTCCTGGTCACTCCTGATAAACTCATCATCTATCGGGCATACTCTCTTAATGAACCATGCTCCAATAATGTAGCGGAATACAACGCCCTGTTGATCGGGCTCCAAGTCGCTAAAGAGCTGGGGGTCGAATCCCTGGAAGCTTTCGGTGATTCTCTGCTTATCGTCAATCAAGTCAGAGGAATATACGAAGTCCAGAATCCAGACCTCATCCCCTATTACCGAGCGACAATCGAGATAGCCATGACGTTCAAAGGGTTCTTCCTAGAGCATGTACCTCGATCTCAGAATCTGGAAGCTGATGTCCTGGCCAGTCTAGCTGCGGACTTAGCTACCCCTATAAGAAGGCAAGATTCGGTGATCCTTCTTAACAGAGATTTATTCTGCGTGAAGAACAACCTTCACATAGAACGCAGCCACGCTGTGAACACAGATCCCCCCGAAAGAGACTGGAGAAGTCCCTTCATAGATTTTGTCGCATACGGAATCTTGCCAGAGGACCCCAAAGAAGCAGTATCCGTCAAGAGACGATCATTACGCTTCTATTTCGATGCATCTTCACACTGCCTATATCGTCGAACCTACGACGGACTGCTATTAAGATGTCTCTCAGACGACGAAGCACAGCAGATTATCCGAGAAGCTTACAACGGCGTATGCGGAGCGCATCAGTCCGGTCCTAAGCTACAGGATCGTATCAGGAGAATGTGCTACTACTGGCCCACTATGATCACAGATGCGATCAGCTATGCAAGATAATGCAGAGCCTGTCAGGTTCATGCAGACGTCATACACCAACCGTCTGAATATCTATATCCTACGGTCGCATCCTGGCCCTTCGAAGCATGGGGTATGGATATCGTCGGTCCCATTCACCCGTCCTCCTCCTGAGGCCACCGGTTCATACTGGCCATCACGGATTACTTCTCCAAATGGGCAGAGGTGATCCCTCTGGTTGAGGTAAAAGTGTCTGACATGATCAGCTTCATCAAGCACCACATCATTTATCGCTTTGGAATTCCTCGAAGGATAATCCATGACAATGGGCCTCAGTTCATCAGCCAAGCATTTTATCTATTTTGCGATAAAAGTCGAATATATAATATTACCTCTACGACATATTATCCAGCTGCTAATGGTTTGACGGAAGCTTTCAACAAAACCATTATCAAACTCCTGAAGAATTTCGTCTCTTCAAACAAAAAAGACTGGAACAAGAAGCTGGGCGAATGTCTCTGGGCATACCGCACAACGGTACGGACACCTACAGGTTGTACCCCCTTTTCACTGGTCTACGGGAGCGAGGCAGTTCTTCCCATCGAAATCCAGATCCCGTCGCTCAGGATAGCAGTGACTAGTAAGTTTACTCGAGAAAAGAATGACCTGTTAAGGCTCTAAGAGCTTGAAGGATTAGACGAGAAACGTCTACAAGCTCAACAGCGCATCGCACTTTACCAAGCACGTATTTCCAAAACTTTTAATCATAAAGTGAAGGAAAGAGTGTTCAAAGTCGGCGAGCTAGTTCTAGCCGTAAGAAGACCGATGATTCTTACCCACAGAAGTAAAGGCAAATTCCAGCCCAAGTGGGAAGGCCCTTATGTGATCGAGACAACGTTCTCGAACGGCACCTACAGGATAGCCCAGCCTAATGGAGACCTGTTAATGGCTCCTATCAACGGCAAATTCCTGAAAAGGTACTATGCTTAATCTCCCCTGCTCGGGTGGGACATAGCAAGGCTCTCGATTCTGACAAAACAACTTCCAAAACGCAATTAGTAGGGTTACGCTCTATCATGTCCGCATGACCTCTGAATAGATGTGTCCTGCTAAGAAGTTTATCGGGAGTCTATCATGTCCATACTATCTCTGATATCACTCTCACCAAAACCGGTCATTTATATTCCAAAATGATGGGTCCACAAAAGTCAGAAAAGAGTCGCCTTTATTTATTCCCGAGAGGGAGGCAGAATTACATCTGGGCAAGCAAAAAGGGGAAAGGATACATCATGATGGCGGGTGAGTTAGATTGTGAATCTGCCGCTCTAGCGCAGCTATCCTCTCATTCCTAAGAACCAAGGCGTCGGTACGAGCCTGCTCCAGCCGTGCCTCGGGAGTATCCGTAAGGGTCAGATCAGCCTTTGCCCGAAGACAGCCCGCGCGAGCAGCTTCTGCACGGTCCAGCTCCCGTCGCGCTGTGCTCAGTCGACCGGACGCTACGTCTAGACCTGCCAGCGACTGAGAAGCCCACTCCTCTACCCGAGCGAGTTTTTCCTTCAGCTTGGAGACCCTCGCTGCATTCCCTTCATGCTCAGAGCGACACTGCGTCTCAACGGCAAGTGCCTCTTCCACGACAACTTTTCTCCTATCCACCTCCAGCTTATGCTTCTGGATAGAGTTGTCTAGGCTTTCCACCTTCGTAGCAAGCCGCGTAGTCATGAGGTCGAACCGAGCCTAAATATCAGCATCGAGACCCCGAGTCAGCTGTAAATGTTCGTTAATAGGTTGCTCTAACCCATTAACCACCGCCTCAAGGGCGTCAGCTACCCCAGGATCACCGAGCTCCCTGATGACCCCGATCGAAGCAAAAGAAGTCTTCCTCAGGCGCTCAAAATCCAGACTCTTCGCTAACACCATTGATACCATCGTTCTCAAACCGGTGTAGAAAAGGCTGGTATGTTGCTCGGTCAACGCAACTAGATCCGACTGAACGCCGGGAGCGCCCGTAATATCAGTAAGTCCCTCTCCAGGTATGATTACAGACGAGGTGGCCACAGTCGTCGCATCAACACATGGCGCAATCGAAGAAGGTGCGGTAACGGCGGTCGAAGTTGTCGCTACACTCACAAGAGGCAAGGTCACGATGACGTGTTCATCCTCCTTTCGAGGTGACGAAGCTACTCCAGGCGTACTGGCCCCCGAAGCCACTTCCTCATCAAAGTCGAACGCCTCCTCGTCAGAAGCCCGAGCGGAACCAGAATACGCTTCAATGCTATACTCCCCGTGGGCGCTTTCCCCTGAGAAGAAGACGAGAAAGTCAATATCAGTATGATGACAATCTTTCTCAAAGGAGACAAAAACATGACATTTACCCGGAGCCAACGGCATATACGACGCATCTGCAGTCGATATAGCTAAACCATGCCTTAATGACGCAATGCGAATTGTCATGCCTGGAGAAGGAGGTGGGCCGACCGACATCGTCGAGAGTTCTGTCAGGCCTCCACCAAGACATGGTCGAAGTTCATCGGCCGGAATCTCGCCAGACGCGCTCACTGACGCGGCAGGAGTCATGCCCGCTGCTGGCCTCGGGAAAGATTCTCCCATCTGACTTGGCCACACAGGCAATCTCGCTCCGCTACCTGGAGCAGTAGCCGCCACAGCCACCTCTAACGAGGATTCTCCGGCATCGACGACCGAAACTGTAGGAGGCCCCTCTCTAGAAGGCGAGGAACCTCCAGCCAAAGAATCATCCCCGATGTAGGGAGAGGCAGGCTCACTCCCAGGTGCCGCAATGCCAGGAATACGGAGAGGACGAGCAACCGTCTCCTTCCTTCTCTTGCAAAGAGAAACTTCCTTCAGAGCAGAAGCCCATCACTTCCCCGAAGGGACTACCAAAGCCCCCGCAGGCAGAGGCACTTCGCACCTCGACCCGACACCAGAGGCTCGTCCGGAGTACCAGACTCCTCACCTTCGTCTGAAGAAACCGAAGGGACGTCAACTCTTCCCCCAGGCTTGGGAGAAGGCACCCGGAAGCTTCCACGCACGTCAAAATCACGATGGAAGGTGTTAATCGCCACGTAAAACTGGGCGTAAGGATGGAGAATGCGAAGCTCCGTGGAGGTTGTAACGACCGGCACAATAAAGGTTGCCCTCGTACAACCCATGAGGAAATATCGCCACCCTCTAGCTCCATCAATGAGTCTGCCCCTGGACCTAAAGCTGGTAACGGCATTGCCCATATGCAGCTGATCGTACCCAAACTGCCTGGCAAACCGACTAGGCAAGTAGGGCTCGAAGAAGTAGTGATCTTCGCTCCTGTACAGCAGATGGGAGGGTCTAATACAGACCAACCAGTTAAAAGCTTCCGGGGAAAGGTCGGTCTTCTCTCCACCTGAATCCTCAAGCCGCACCCCTGTTTGATTGCGATGCACGGGGGGAGCAGTACAGAGGAGCTTCCAACCGTGGCTGAGGTTCAACACCAGCCGGCAGTCTAAAACTGTGCTCACATTCTAGGAGGAATCCTTGTAATTCAGCAAGAATATACCCCCCGAGCTGCTACCGGACCCAGGAGACATCACCCGGGGATTGTGGAGAATCAACTATCCCATCAAGTATAGGTATGGTAATTCTACCCTGGGAAAACTCTCACGTCGAGCTTCGTCGACGAGCAACCCGTCAGTTGTGGCTCTCAAGCCAGCCTGTATACGGCACACCATGGCAGGAAGCAAGCCCAGTCTTGCCCCAAACACCAGGCACACTGTCGGCCATAGAATGTTTCGGTGAATGCGGTCCGCGGATGCGGTACCTAGCACCACTACTCGGCACAGCCATATAGAGAGGAAACCAGCCAGCTGGGCTTCCTTAGACAAAGGCCTGCGACAGCGCCTCAAGTAACAACAGGCCTTAGTGCCTTCCGGGTACTTTCCTACCCCCTCGACAAGAATCTGATCCGGAGCTTCAGCCTCCTCCATAAGAGTCTCCACAACCTGGGCACTAAGCATGCCCAAAGAGTTCATGGGCTCATTCTTGCCACCCGAGGCTTTCTCCGACCTGGCGGCCCTGGCTCGGTGGAAGAAGAGGTAGGACATCCACTTGGTGGTGTGAGCCAAATCAGAAGGCTAGTTATAAAAGGCGGTGCACGCGAAGTATTGATACATCAGCTCCTGATATACTTCTGCCACTCGAGGGTCCAAATCCCCCAACTCCCGGTTGGTAGGAACATACTCTTCATATGGAGTATCCCCCATCGGCAGTCTCGAGATAACTGCCATCTCGTGGAGCGCCAATCCCAACTCCCCCAGTGGAGTGGCAAAGGTCCCGGTAAGCGGAATGTACCGCTCCATCAGCGCCAGGAACAAATTAGGGTTCGGAGGCAACCCGACGCTCGTCGCACTCACAGCGGCATATAGTCCAATGCCCTCCAACTCTCTCTGGAAGTGCTTCAAGGCCCAGTCAACTAGGCATCTCCATCGGGAGTTCGTTGGGGCATTCCACCCATTGCACCGAGGATTTTCCTTGGGATATACCCTACCTCGACCCATGAAGTTGTTGCAGAAGGTCGACAATTGGACCGGCTGGATCACCAAGCTATCTTCACTTGGAACACTGCCCGGGCACAGTCCTCTGAACAACGTCACGACGCCGGAGGGACGACTGACGAATGACCCCTGGTCAGCTCCTTCCAGATGAAAAATCTTCCCCGGCTTGCCGTGAAGATCAGGAGTCAGCGTCCACGACATCTTCCTAGGATGCGTCGCGTGGAAGAAGGCCGAGATAGGATAATCCTTCGGCATCGTTGGCAGGTACAAAACCAAATTCCCTGCTGGGATGACCCAGGGCTCCCTCTTAGGCTTCGTCTGGGACTGTTTGTCGATCATGTCCCCAAAAAGGAAAGCCGACTTTACGTACGGCTCCCCATCTACATAAGTCAGAGGCTCCCCGTTGATCATGCTCAACAGCATTCGCTCGCCCTGAGCCGATATTAAGACCCTCCTTCCATCAGGGTACTGGGGTCCGGAGATAGGGAATGCCATGTGGGACAGATCCTCCAGGTAGTTCGAGTACAGCATCCCAGCAGCGGAGCCCATCACCTCGGCCAGTGGAGACTCACCCAAGTCAACTACAAAAGTGCAAAGAAAATACGTCATCACAAGTCTTGCACGAACATACGGACCAAAAAAAAACAACAGCCTGTGCTCTACACATGTCACTACCATGTTTCGGAAACAGGGGTATTTTTGACTTTTTATAATATTTAATATTATTGTAGTTACAATTAAATAATTGCATGATAGTATATTTGATTTTAAATAAATGTGTGATATGTAATTTAAATATAATATTATATACAGTGTTCGTTTGTGTTTGAGCTGGTAGACTTGACCTAGAAGCCTAGTAAATAAACACCTGTCGGAATTATGGAATTTTTGTATTTAATTATTTAGTTAGAATTTAATTCTTGGAGTTTGTAATTAATTACCGTATTTTATTTAATATTATTGCACATTGCCTTTGCTTCGATATTTGGAGCGCTACCCTGACTTTTGCCTTCCAACAAATTTCACAATCTTGCCATAGACATGCCCGCCTTCCATTCTGCTATTTTTGCAACTCATAATTATGCTCTCTGTGCATTATTTCTAGCCGTACAAAAATCGTCACGGATGTTATTTAATAAATTCCTATTTTTGTATCGTTGTGCGTTCCAATCGAAATTGGAGGCAATCTTGACCTATTTTTCTTGCGGCCCAAATTAGGATAATATTTGGTTCTGAGTCTTCTTCATTATTGGTATTGATGACCTGACCTGATTTTGGCCCCATGTACTCCTAAGTAATTTTAGAACACAACTTGCATTTATTTTTAATTAAATTGAGCATACAATTTTAACCAATTCTGAAATCCTAATTTAATTCCAACGCCCTGCTAATTGAGCCCACACCGAACATACAGTGCCCCCTGATCCTACAAAACACCGGACACCGAATCGCCCACCAAATTTTTGTTATTTCATGCGTCTGTGCAAATACCCAAATTTCAGGGGGCTAATTTGAAAATTTGCATTTTTGGTGTCAACACCCATTTGTTTAAACCCATGAGGAACCCCTAATATTTTTAACATCACCCTCATCCCCACATGAAAACCTCATATCAAATCTGGACCACTCATTTAATTGAGTGCATCCTCACCCTCCATCAAAACCCTCTCTCCTATATAATATCATATCACATCAACCCTAATCCCTAGAAAACCTAGGTTTCCCCACCTACTCACAAGCCCCCATCTCCCTCAACACCAAACCGTAGCCCCTATTCTCTTCCCTTCTTCTTCTCTTTTTTTTTTCTCCTTCTCTTTCCTTCTTCTTCTCCTTCTTCCTTCCTTCTTCTTCTTTATTGTTTTTTCTTTCTTTCTTCTTTCATTTGAAATTCAAAAGAGGGGAGGGGGAATACTGTTCACCCGAGCCCCTCCCTCTGCAGTCCGGCGGCCCGCTGGCAGCCACCCAGGCCGACCCCACCTCCGGCGAGCTGCCCAGCCAGGCCACCGACCCACCGAGTCTGCATTGCTCCCCGGCCGGCGCTGCCTCGACGCGTCCGGCGACCAACCGAGACCCCGACCCTTCCCTGTGCACTCCGACCACCCGGCCAGACCGACCCGGCGGCTCTCCCTCCACCTGTACAGCCGGTCAGCCTCCGGCGGACTCCCAACTCCCCTATTCCTCCCGCGGCCTGCTTCTCCGGCCGCCGGTGCTATCACCACCTCCATCTTCACCATACATCTCCACTACCTCCATCATCTAATCACCACCACCACCAACAGAGACTCCGGCGGCCCTCTTCTCAGGCCGACCCGCTGCGACTACGGCCAACTGCATCGCTCGCTCAGCCCGGCGGCCAACCACAACTCCTTCGCCCGCTGCTGTTCTTCCCCGAGCTCCCCCTCTGCGTTCACACCTCCGGCGACCGACCCCCGCTGGCTACTCCTCCCTGACCTCTCCCTCCTAGCTTCCTCTGGCGGCCTCCGACCGTACTCCAGCCAGCAAGCCCCCCGCTGTGAGCCTCTCCCTCCTTCTTTCTTCCTGTGTGTATATATATATATATATATAGAGAATAAGGGAGGTGAGATGGCACCTCACTCTAAAAACAAGGGTGGCGGTGACGTGGCACAATCTCAACCACATATTTCATAATTGGCAATTTGCACTTAACCCCCTCCCCTCGTTTGTGTAGTTGAGATTGTGCCACGTCACCGCCACCCTTGTTTTTAGGGTGAGGTGCCATCTCACCTCCCTTATTCTCATATATATATATATGTATATATATATATATATACTTATATACGTATGAGTATATATAATATAAGTATATGTATATAAATAGTATTATTTAATTAATGCTTTAAATACATGAATATGTATAGCATTTATTTAATTAATATTTAAACACATAATGTATAGTATATATATAATGTATTAGTATGGTTAATGTAAGGTATTGATAAATTAATGTAATTAATGTGTATAATTAATGATGATATGTATATATATATGTACATGTATATATTTAATATGATTTACACACACATATATATATACGTATTCTAGTATGTGTGATTAAATTGATATATATATATATTGTGTATATATATATATATTGGTTATTTTATATATATGAGATATCTAGTTAATAAAAAGCACATACTAGTACAAACTAAATTCATATATTAGTATTATGCATTCCTCATATATGGTAGTATTGTATTTTTATATTAGTATATATATATATGTACTCATATGCAAGTATATAGTATTGTATTTTATTGGTATATCTGTATATATTTATGTATATATATATAGTATAAATTTAATTTGGTGAATTAATATTAGTATGTTTTAATAATGATGTTGACAATACATATATGTATATTCTAAAGTGTACTTTTGCATATATATCAGTATACGTATGGTTCAACTAGTATGTATGTATATATATATATATATATATATATATACGTAGTATGTTTAATTGGTATATATATATGGTATAAATTCAATTTGGTATATACATATTTGTATTGCAAATATATATATAGTAGGTATTAATGATTAAAACAGGTAATGTGTCTTATATATCTATCTGCTAGGTGATCCTAGGTGACCAGTATCATACCTAGAGAAGTCCCGAACTCAGTGTTTTTAGACTGTGTTAGTATAGCATTTGATGCAAATGTGATTTTGCTTTGTGATATGTTTCTAGGACCGTTGGTTTACCCAGGAGATACTCTGGAACAGGACATCAATAAATACCAGCTAAGGACCCAAGGCAAGTACATTCTCTGATAATTTCCAATTCCTTGATAATTTCTATAAATTTAATAATCATGAAATGTTACATCTGAATCCTTGACACTGTGTTACACGGACTAGTATAGCTTGGATCTACAGTCATGAGATGTTATTTTGATTATCGTTTAACATTATATACGACATGTATATTAGACATCGTACATGATAGATTGGACTTGCTCGTGTATCGTGACGTGTCATGGTTGGATCCACAGTACTAGTTGGGGGCGGAGAAGTAGTTAGTAAGAAATATGATCATAACCTCTTATTGCAGTGTAGAACAATGTAAGTGTTAATCATGCTCTTCACCTATGATTAGCCAGGCCCTATAGCTATCGTACATGTTCCCAAGCCGATCACATTTTGAAACTACTATTTCAAACACTTAGAATAGATTACAGTTCCCTATTTTAAATCATATACTACATCACCCGTATATGATGCTGTTCCTTGTCCTATTCATTTTCATACATGCACTGACTATATTATATTGCCTATTGCCTGTCTCTTTATATTGCCTGCCTCTCTTTAATTGCCATTGCATTTATTTCACTATCTTCTCAGTAGCTAGCATCACATGTTTATTACTTTATAGTCCTTATCAATTTAATGGAACTGTTATTTGAGATTGTACTTTGCTCCTTCCTGACTGAAAATATTTTTCCAGACTATGCCTTAGAGGACCGCTGTCCGACTCTTTATGGACCATATGGTGAGTAGCTGCAGGCTTGGTAGTTAGTTGTGATTCCGTGAGGTCTAGCCGGAATTACCAATCTTCTAGTTAGTTCTTTTAGTAGACTATTTGGTACCGGATTTGTCTCCGGCATTTTTATTGAGACTTGGATATTGTTGAGTTTAATTATTACTTTAGACTTATGTTGTATTTAATTTTGTTTCGCTATCTTATCGTGCTGTAATCCTGTGATTGAGTATGTGTTCATTTTATTTGTGTCATCCGTGCCTCCTTATGGAGATTAGATGCTTGTGTGAGATTGGCTAGATAGTATTAAGACCTTGACAGCGTTCTACCGTCGATGTTGCGGCGTAGGCTGGACGTACTCACGTACTCGTGGCCCAATTCCGGGTACGGGTTGTGACACATTTTTATTGGTGGCCCATGCAGGTCAGACTTCGCGAGTTGTGCGATGTCGTAGTAGTGTGGCATCCTTGTTATACTACTGCGTGCCTGCGATAGGATCTAGGACATAGGATACTAGGACGAGAGCGAATACTCAATCACAATTCCTTGAGAGATTCCTGGGATGACCCCTGAGAATCTTGATAAAATTTCCAATTTAAATCATTCCCTTGTTCCGTCCATTCTCACTTGTTGATTGTTGATCAGGTATTAAATTAGGATTTTGGTTTCATTGTAGGGTTTGATTTCATATCAAGATGAATTTACCGACTGATTTATGGTATTATTTGATGGTACACGTCAATGAGGACAGTGAGAAAGATTAACACTAGGGCTATTGGATTACTAGATATGGACTTAAATTTTAATTCGAAGCTTGAAAATAAATTTAAAATTTTTGAATTTTGAGAAGTCGAGATATTATGTTATAAAAAATTTATTTTTGAGGAATTCAGATTCAATTTGATGAACCTAGACAAACTGTAAGGATTTTTGGAAGTGATAAAAATTTTCGTTTCAGTATTTAGATAATTGATCTTGAGGGAAGTATATGCATTTTTACTTTAAAATTTATTAGAGGAGTTATTTTGAGGAATTCTATTTTGAGGATAAAAGTCTTATAGTGGGAGAGATATATTAGTATATAATAGATGAGGTGCATATGTAAGGATATGTTGGCTTGAGCATGATTGCGATTCATTGCCAACTGGCTTAGGTGTTCATCTAGGATTGTATTAAAGAGGGCAGTATTTAGTATGGTGTGTTGCATTTGATATGCACTTGAGTGATAAGGATAACTAGTATCAGCGGTTGTAGTAGGTAAGGAAGCTAGCAGTGAGTGTGCTTGTGATAGAACTGTGGTACTTAGAGGGATAGAGGTATCAGACCTTGGATGTATCTTTGACCTGTGCAATCACAACTAGGATTTATTTCCAATCTTTTATCTTGAATGTTGCTTCTTTAGAACTGTACTGTCCTTCCTTGATGATATCGCATTTTTGCCTTAATTGATTCTTTGGGATCTGTCTTCAGGATGTCGCCGCAGACACGGTCTATGAGAGCGGGAATATCAGCTTTAGAGGGGTCTGCCACCTCTCCACCTGAGGGACAGACAGCCGTAGTTCCTCCTACATCTCCGATGCATGTAGGAGTATCCGCACTTTTCGGGAATCCTCCTCCCCCACCTGCTCAGAGGATTGCCGCAGCTGTGACGGACAACCTTCCTCCTCCACCGACTCCGATTCCCGGAGGTTCGCCCATTGACGGGACGCAGATGTTTACCTTGATCCAGGGCATGGTAGATGCCCAGAGAGTGATGGCAGACGCTCAGCGAGTTCAAGCTGAGGCTCAGAGGGTGCAAGCAGAAGCGCACCAGGCACAAACCAAGCTGATGAGAGAAAACATGAGAATGCTCATCAAGTGACTCTCCAAGCTTTGGAGAGAGTAGCACAGTACCAGCAGTTTCCTGGCCAACAACAGAGATCAGGCACTATAGTGGATTTCAAGAGGATGATGCCTCGAGAGTTCAAAGGCACCGAAGGGATACTCTACGCTGACGACTGGCTAGAGGATATAGAGAGGAGCCTACGATTGACCCAGATTTCGGAGAACTTACAGATAGAAGCCGCTGGCAGTCAGATGTTCGATATCGCACTCACGTGGTATCGCACGGAGCCGAGAATTACTGCACAAGGACTTACTTGGGAGACCTTCAAAGAGCTCTTCAAGGAGAAGTTCTTTCCCGACGTGGCATTGGGAACCTTGGAAAGTCAGTTTCATGACTTAGTTCAAGGAAACATATCGGTCAACGAGTACGCTGCAGAATTCTGTAGATTGAGCCGTTTTGCATCGTCTATGATTCGGGACCCAGAAGATCGAGCCCGGAAATTTAGAAAGGGACTGACAAGAGAGATTAGGTCACGCACTTCTGGTCGTCGTACCGCTACCTTTGAGGCTATCTTGATGGATGCTCAGATTGCAGAAGAGGATCTGGATCTCAGGCCTAAGAGGAGTCCCAATACTTTTGGAGATACGAATGGTAGCACAGGACCTGCCAAGCATCCCCGTATTCAGCACCAACAGCAGTACCAAGTACCATTTCATAGTCAGCAACAACCATGGACATTTCAGCATCCACCGCAGTACCTAGCACCAGTTCCTATCCAGCAACATCCATGGGCGTATCAGTATCAACAGCAGTACCAGGCACCAGTCCGTGTTCAGCAGAATCAGTAACAGCCTCCAAGAGAGACACGGCAGACTTGTCATTTCTGTAAGAAGCCAGGTCACCTTTGGGAGAGCTGTAAAACGAGGCTAGGACTTTGTTTGCACTGCGGCGCTGCGGGACATCGAGTAAAGGATTGTCTTCTAGCCCCTTATCTTCCCGGCCAGCGCACAGCTTCAGATTATAGAGATCCAGTTAGGCTACCTGTGGAACCGTATAATGCTCAGCACCCGCGAAGGGAACCACCCCAGCAGGGCAGGGCATTTGCGATGACGGTCGAGGAGACCGATACTACAGGTAATGTATTGCAGGTTCTATTCTTACTTTCTTCTGCTCCTACCTATTTGATTGATTGACTGATACCTTAGTACCGTAGCTTGTATGCATGATTTCTTGTTATAATATAGTTAGTAGTACCCCTGATACAGAGACTGCAATACCATGACAAAAGACACCATGACCGTATATATTTTCCTTTAGATTGCATGTTGTATGATTGTAGGAAAGATTCTTCTTAGACCATGATTATTGGGGTTTGACCATGACGAAGATTCATGAAGGGGTTATGACTTGACATGAGAGACAAGATGATTAAAATTCGAGGATAAACATCGATTTAAATAAAGGGCCAAGAATTTAACATGGCATAATTGGTGGTTTATTAATTCCAGGAAGATTATGATGTGATTAAATTGGTTATTAAATTTGGAAATTTTGGGAGATTATCAATATATTTTGCAAGTTATGAATTTTAGAATTTTGTATGGGATGTTGCAATTAGAGAATCCCTAAGTATCGTATTGTTGAGTATTTTGAGGAAGAGGAAATCGAGAAATAAAATTATTGATGGACTAAATGTTTGAATTTAAACTTTTTGGACGAGATTTCATTTTATATACGAGCATTGATTAAAATCAAATTTGAGGAGTGGATATTAAATTCTGAGTATTGAATTATTAACTCAAAACTTTCAGGGAAATTTTTTAAAAATGGACTTTGATTTTATTTCGAGGATTTTTCCGGAATGCAATAATTTCAAAATATTTTTTGAAAATTATGAAAAGACATTGTGGATTATTACCTGATTTCGTGGTGGAAGAATTTAAAATTTGAGAAAAATAATAATGAGTATGAATAAACGCTACTTTGAGGATTTTGAATTTCGAGGACGAAATTCTTTTAAGGAGGGTAGACTTGTCACTACCACGTTCCGGAAACAGGGGTATTTTTGACTTTTTATAATATTTAATATTATTGTAGTTACAATTAAATAATTGCATGATAGTATATTTGATTTTAAATAAATGTGTGATGTGTAATTTAAATATAATATTATTATACAGTGTTCGTTTGTGTTTGAGCTGGTAGACTTGACCTAGAAGCTTAGTAAATGAACACCTGTCGGAATTATAGAATTTTTGTATTTAATTATTTAGTTAGAATTTAATTCTTGGAGTTTGTAATTAATTACCATATTTTATTTAATATTATTGCGCATTGCCTTTGCTTCGATATTTGGAGCGCTACCCTGACTTTTGCCTTCCAACAAATTTCACAATCTTGCCCTAGACATGCTCGCCTTCTATTCTGCTATTTTTGCAACTCATAATTATGCTCTCTGTGCATTATTTCAAGCCGCACAAAAATTATCGCGGACGTTATTTAATAAATTCTTATTTTTGTATCGTTGTGCGTTTCAATCGAAATTGGAGGCAATCTTGACCTATTTTTCGTACGGCCCAAATTAGGGTAATATTCGGTTCTGAGTCTTCTTCATTATTGGTATTGATGACCTGACCTGATTTTGGCCCCATGTACTCCTAAGTAATTTTAGAACACAACTTGCATTTATTTCTAATTAAATTGAGGATACTATTTTAACCAATTCTGAAATCCCAATTTAATTTCAGCGCCCTGCTAATTGAGCCCACATCGAACATACAGTGCCCCCTGATCTTACAAAACACCGGACACCGAATCGCCCGCCAAATTTTTGTTATTTTATGTGTCTGTGCAAATACCCAAATTTCAGGGGGCTAATTTGCAAATTTATATTTTTGGTGTCAACACCCATTTGTTTAAACCCATGAGGAACCCCTAATATTTTTAACATCACCCTCATCCCCACATGAAAATCTCATGTCAAATCTGGACCTCTCATTTAATTGAGTGCATCCTCACCCTCCATCAAAACCCTCTCTCCTATATAATATCATATCACATCAACCCTAATCCCTAGAAAACCTAGGTTTTCCCACCTACTCACAAGCCCCCATCTCCCTCAACACCAAACCGTAGCCCCTATTCTCTTCCCTTCTTCTTCTCTTTTCTTTTTCTCTTTCTCTTTCCTTCTTCTTCTCCTTCTTCCTTACTTCTTCTTCTTTATTGTTTTTTCTTTCTTTCTTCTTTCATTTGAAATTCAAAAGAGGGGAGGGGGGAATACTGTTCACCCGAGCCCCTCCCTCTGCAGTCCGGCGGCCCGCTGGCAGCCACCCAGGCTGACCCCACCTCCGGCGAGCTGCCCAGCCAGGCCACCGACCCACCGAGTCTGCACTGCTCCCCGACCCTTCCCTGTGCACTCCGGCCACCCGGCCAGACCGACCCGGCGGCTCTCCCTCCACCTGTACAGCCGGTCAGCCTCCGGCGGACTCCCAACTCCCCTATTCCTCCCGCGGCCTGCTTCTCCGGCCGCCGGTGCTATCACCACCTCCATCTTCACCGTACATCTCCACCACCTCCATCATCTAATCACCACCACCACCAACAGAGACTCCGGCGGCCCTCTTCTCAGGCCGACCCGCTGCGACTACGGCCAACTGCACCGCTCGCTCAGCCCGGCGGCCAACCACAACTCCTCCGCCCGCTGCTGTTCTTCCCCGAGCTCCCCCTCTGCGTTCACACCTCCGGCGACCGACCCCCGCTGGCTACTCCTCCCTGACATCTCCCTCCTAGCTTCCTCCGGCGGCCTCCGGCCGTACTCCGGCCAGCAAGCCCCCCGCTGTGTGCCTCTCCCTCATTCTTTCTTCCTGTGTATATATATATATATATATATATATATATATATATATATATATATATATATATATATATATGTATATATATATATATACTTATATACGTATGAGTATATATAATATACGTATATGTATATAAATAGTATTATTTTATTAATGCTTTAAATACATGAATATGTATAGCATTTATTTAATTAATATTTAAACACATAATGTATAGTATATATATATAATGTATTAGTATGGTTAATGTAAGGTATTGATAAATTAATGTAATTAATGTGTATAATTAATGATAATATGTATATATATATGTACATGTATATATTTAATATGATTTACATATATATATATATATATATATATATATATATATATACGTATTCTAGTATGTGTGATTAAATTGATATATATATATATTGTATATATATATATATATATATATTGGTTATTTTATGTATATGAGATATCTAGTTAATAAAAAGCATATACTAGTACAAACTAAATTCATATATTAGTATTTTGCATTCCTCATATATGGTAGTATTGTATTTTTATATTAGTATATATATATATATGTACTCATATGCAAGTATATAGTATTGTATTTTATTGGTATATCTGTATATATTTATGTATATATATATAGTATAAATTTAATTTGGTGAATTAATATTAGTATGTTTTAATAATGATGTTGACAATACATATATGTATATTCTAAAGTGTACTTTTGCATATATATGAGTATACGTATGGTTCAACTAGTATGTATGTATATATATATATATATATACGTAGTATGTTTAATTGGTATATATATATGGTATAAATTCAATTTAGTATATACATATTTGTATTGCAAATATATATATGGTAGGTATTAATGATTAAAACAGGTAATGTGTCTTATATATCTATCTGCTAGGTGATCCTAGGTGACCAGTATCATACCTAGAGAAGTCCTGAACTCAGTGTTTTTAGACTGTGCTAGTATAGCATCTGATGCAAATATGATTTTGCTTTGTGATATGTTTCTAGGACTGTTGGTTTACCCAGGAGATACGCTGGAACAGGATATCAATAAATACCAGCTAAGGACCCAAGGCAAGTACATTCTCTGATAATTTCCAATTCCTTGATAATTTCTATAAATTCAATAATCATGAAATGTTACATCTGAATCCTTGACACTGTGTTACACGGACTAGTATAGCTTGGATCTACAGTCATGAGATGTTATTTTGATTATCGTTTGATATTGTACACGACATGTATATTAGACATCGTACATGATAGATTGGACTTGCTCGTGTATCGTGACGTGTCATGGTTGGATCCACAGTACTAGTTGGGGGCGGGGAAATAGTTAGTAAGAAATGTGATCATAACCTCTTATTGCAGTGTAGAACAATGTAAGTGTTAATCATGCTCTTCACCCATGATTAGCCAGGCCCTATAGCTATCGTACATGTTCCCAAGCCGATCATATTTTGAAACTACTATTTCAAACACTTAGAATAGATTACAGTTCCCTATTTTAAATCATATACTACATCACCCGTATATGATGTTGTTCCTTGTCCTTTTCATTTTTATACATGCACTGACTATATCATATTGCCTATTGCCTGTCTCTTTATATTGCCTGTCTCTCTTTAATTGCCATTGCATTTATTTCACTATCTTCTCAGTAGCTAGCATCACATGTTTATTACTTTATAGTCCTTATCAATTTAATGAAACTGTTATTTGAGATTGTACTTTGCTCCTTCCTGACTGGAAATATTTTTCCAGACTATGCCATAGAGGACCGCTGTCCGACTCTTTATGGACCATATGGTGAGTAGCTGCAGGCTTGGTAGTTAGTTGTGATTCCGTGAGGTCTAGCCGAAATCACCAATCTTTTAGTTAGTTCTTTTAGTAGACTATTTGGTACCGAATTTGTCTCCGGCATTTTTATTGAGACTTGGATATTGTTGAGTTTAATTATTACTTTAGACTTGTGTTGTATTTAATTTTGTTTCGCTATCTTATCGTGCTGTAATCCTGTGATTGAGTATGTGTTTATTTTATTTGTGTCATCCGTGCCTCCTTATGGAGATTGGATGCTTGTGTGAGATTGGCTAGATAGTATCAAGACCTTGACAGCGTTCTACCGCCGATGCTGCGGCGTAGGCTGGACGTACTCGCGTACTCGTGCCCCAATTCCGGGTGCGGGTCATGACAACACAGGATTGTGCAAATCTGGCAATTTTACGCCAGAGGTCCCCCCACAAGGGTAAAATTCAAATTTTACGATATACCCCAATTTTCGGTAGCCATAGCTTCTACGCTCAGAACTACGAAAATATGGAGTCTTTACGCTGACACATTAGAAATATGGGTGTAAAAGATAAAAATACCTCCGTGCATCATCTTCCTCAAGAAGAGGCTATCAGCACAGAAGACGACCTAGCGCGGTCACGTTCAACGTGTGCGAAGGATTTTTCGTCATTTTTGTCACCCCGAAGGCTTTACCTCTAAGACCGGGTGCACTGCTCGTCGGCAGGACACTTCGCTCAGAAGGAAGTTCGCCTTGACCGACCAAAGACTCCCTCGCTTGGGCGGAAGAATGAGAAGAGGAACCTACACCCTTTCCCTTGGCGGAGGAGGTCTGTTTCGACGCCATTTTCTGAAGACTCGAGATGCTCGGAGAGAGAACGAAGAAAAACTCGAACAGTCGAAAGCTCTCTTTCGCAGAAGACGGATAAAAAGTTTCTCTCTCAGAGAACTTGGGATATATATAGAGTTCGGGCCGACTCCTCGAATCCTCAGACGGACTCCTCGAGACCCTGACCAAATCTCGCAAAATTAAATAATGGGTTATGATTGGATGCCACGTCAGCCCACTAACCTTGAAAGACGGACAGTCAGCAAATTCGAAAAGTTTTTCGTGCAAAGACGGTTCAGCAGGTCCTACGCTGAAGGAGCTTTCTACGCTCGACAGCAACAGATCTACGGTTTTACGCTATGGTTTTACGCCCGGATGCCTTTGTGCTCAGTAGCTTTTACGCTTGAGAGGCCATAAATCTACGACTTTACGCTCAGGAGATACCAAATCGATGATCTCGCGCTCGGTGGCGCTCAGTTTACGCTCAGAAGCAACAGATCTGCAAGACTTCACGCTCGGAGAAATTTTCTTTTCAGGAGCTACAGATAAACAGTTCTACGCTAAAGGAGCTTCCTACGCTCGACGGCTACGAATCTACAACTTTACGTTCGACAGCTACAAGTCAGATTTTTGGCCCGGATGCCTTTGTGCTCAGTAGCTTTTATGCTCGAGAGGCCACAAACCCATGACTTCACGCACAGGAACTATAAGTCTATGATTTCACGCTCGATGGTGTTCTACGCTCACAGGCTACAGATATATATAGTTCTACGCTAAAGGAGCTTCCTACGCTTGACGGCTACGAATCTACAACTTTACGTTCGACAGCTACAAGTCAGGTTTTTGGCCCGGATGCCTTTGTGCTCAGTAGCTTTTATGCTCGAGAGGCCACAAATCCATGACTTTACGCACATGAACTACAAGTCTACGATTTCACGCTCGACGGTATTTTACGCCCGGAGGCTACAGACTGATAATTTCTCGCTCCATGACTTTCCGTATATTCGAACAGTCCCCAAGACGGTCAATTACAGGAGTTCACACAGAAGATACTCCTCCTTGGCCTCAACATATCCCAAGTACCCGAAACATACAAGAGTTCAAACATTGAGAAATTACTCTTCTCGGGTCAATTGGAGGTTCATCCAAACTCCAGTCTGAATATCTCGTCTATCAAAAGATGGCAACTCAGTTTTGACAGCCATTCCTCGACCCTGTTCCAAGGGATTTTCGAGAAGTCACTCTTGAAGGCGAAGACTGAACAAAAATTTTGTTTATCAGAAGTTCAGAGCTCTACGCGGTTCCTCAGTCCTAGCAACAGGACAGTTCTAAAAATATTCAAAATGCTCTACAGCGTTCTATGGACTACTCGCTATGCGTAAAGGACATGACCTAGCACTCTTTCTACAGAGTCGGTGTACAAATTCAGACGTATTGAAGCTGCACATATTCAGACTTCACAGCAACATATGGTAAGATGATCAAATGAAGAAGCAAGACGATTTTATTAAAGATCAAAATCATGATTACATATGAGGGAAATCCAATCTACAAGGGTTTTCTTTTCATTTTCATGACTACATATGAGGGAAATTCCATCTACAAAGGATTTCCCGTCATCGTCCGAAGATCGCACCGAGAAGCCGCTCTGACAGGGTCTCGCGCCGGTGAAGGTCTTTCTCTTCTTCCAAGAAGGTGATCAGTGGCAGGAGGATACAAAACTGGGCAGATGACCCATCCTCCAACAGAAGGAAAGCAGATTAAATCTGCTTGCCTACAAACCACCGCCACTCAATCCGGGACAGAACGAGTCTGTTTGACTCTCGTCACCGGAGGGCATCGAGAGATGGCGCGGCATGCCAGCCGCCATGGTCAAATACGACCCTTCCTCTCTCCTGGGGCAACGCCATACAAAGTTGCTGATTATCCCGAGCAAGGGAGGCTAAGATAGCCTTCCATGATCCATCGTTGCAGTGGACACTTGCTCGAAGATGCCGTCTTTTTCGGCTCCATACACGCTGGAAGAACATGATCTCCTTCTTCCTCAAATCGACCTGGCGAACTCCTATGATCATCTCTGCGTGGTAATGAAGATGTGGGGAGAACAGGCTAACTCCCCCAGCCTTTTTATAGGCAAAAGAGATCACAGAGGTCCCCCATAAATCCGCCATGAAGTCTGCACCGACCGTTTTAACGCTCCATTCAGAAATGTTTCGAGTTACGAGGGGCCATTCATGCTTCGTTCAAAGCATTTCAAATTCCAAGGAATTTAAAAGCTCTGAAGGGGGTCTTGTAGAAGCATGAAAAATATGCTGGGAAGAGCTACGCAGCCTCTTGATACAGAGCAGCGTAAGCAGAGGCCTTCAGAGCCATCAGGCGTACAATAGAGTTTTCTTCGCTAAAATACAGCGTGAAGAATAAAACTCAAAGGGCCATCCGCATAAGTGCAGTACGTCCAGGCTGCTCCAGCATGAAACAGAGTTCTTCATCGCCTCCAGGGCGTAAAACTCATCTGCTCTCAAAGCAGCGTTATAGCGTACGAGGAACGCTTCATCTTCCCCGAAATGAACCTGTCAAGTCACGCAGTGAATCTGACCTCTGACTCCTGACAAAAGGTGATGCACGGCTACCCAGACGATGGCTGGAAACGAGGGCAGACCTCTCGGGACGCGTCCCACAGTATGATGGCGGATCTCACCATTTAATGCAGAGGATTTGGTAAAGCATCACCGAACCGTCGTTTACTGGAGTCCCCTCAGCATAAACCGCTCTTTTGCGTACAAGGGAATATGCTGCACTGTTTTACACAGGCAAACATGACCTGTTTTATGCTCCGCAGCAGACAAACCGCCTGCCACGTCAAAAGCTGCACTTCGTACGGGATTCGAGGCACGTCTCCGCGTCTAATTGCACAGAGCGGTGACAGTTTCTCTCAAGACACGTCTCTGCGACGGGTGCACAGAAGGCCTGCAGACCTTCGAAACATGCCTCCGCATTTAATGCATAAGATGATGGCAAATCTCTGCAAGAGATTTGGTTATATCTTCAAAAGCCGTAATTCCGGCTAAGGCGTCCACATCAGCACGGCATGCAGCGGCCTCTACGCCCATTCAGGATCTGTGCTCAAGCGGCTTCTACGCCCATTTTGGCATGATATGCAGCGGCTTCTACGCCCATTCAGGATCTGTGCTCAAGCGACTTCTACGCCCATTCTGGCACGATATGCAGCGGCTTCTACGCCCATTCAAGATCTGTGCTCATGCGGCTTCCACGCCCACTCAGTCTCTACGACTACTCGGCTTCCACGCCTACTCGGCTTCTATGCCTGTTCGACTTCCATGCCTGTTCGGCTTCCACGCCTACTCGGCTCCTATGTCTGTTCGGCTTCTATGCCTGCTCGGCTTCCATGCCTACTCGGCTTCTATGCCTACTTGGCTTCTATGCCATGGTGACGAACATTTGGCTTCTTCGTCAACCTCTTCTACACAATGGATACCTACCCGTATGGCTTTTACGCCATGATCTTAGTAGCAACCGTACGTGTTGTGTCCCCTTAGTTGGACCCACGTCACCCGTTCAGTCAAAAGATCATCTATACGTAGGCATTGGTTACTTTAACCGTTGTGTAAAAGGGTGCTATACTTTCCACTCCTCGGTTGCTACACCAACGGAGTGGTCACTGTCACCAAAGACTCTATAAATAGAGGCCCCTGTCAATGGGGAACAAGGTCAAAAAATTTGGTCAAGAATACCAATATCAGATCCAAGGTCGACAATTGGAGAAGATCGAACAAGGAGAGAGAGAGAGAGAGAGAGAGAGCCCGGAGCTCAGGCAAAGAGCGGGGATCGATGACTTCGGCATCGTGCATCCACCCTCTCCTACAACCTTCGAAGCTGCTACCTGTCTTCCATGACACTTCTTCAACATCGCGTGATCCAAGGGCTAAAGTGATCGACCGCAGATCAGACACCAATAGCAATTTATACCCAGATTAAATAAATTATACTCCCACATCCTCGTATAGGATTACATTGTACAAGTTTGTTTGTAAACCAAAGGGCGTGGGTTTCGCACAAACCCCGTCATTGAAATACACTTTCATTCTTTCGTTTAATACCACAAACAACTATGGCCTAGGAACCTAGTGCTAGATAGGTATTGGGTTGTGGGTATATATATATGTATATAACTATGTAAGGGGTTCTATATTAAGTTAATTATGAATATGAGTTAGGTATATAGGATACTTCATGCATGTTGACTAGTATAGCTAATTATCTAAGGTTTTCACTTAGAAACTCAAACAAGACCTAGTATAGATAGTATTAGCTTGTTAATGATCAATTGAGACCCATTAACTTAGCATAAACCTAGTGAGTTAGAAATAGACCTAGAAATGGCCTAGAAATCCATATTAGTGCATTTTAACTTATCTATCATCCATTACACCCAAATGACATTGATATTTAATATATATGTTTGTGTGACACCATCTCGGACAATGAGTAATACCTTGCTTAGGACCTCATGCGAGTATATTTGTCACACCCCAGTCCCAAAATACTTAGGACTAGGAATACGTAACAAGTCCAGCCGTATGTATACGAACTCCAATATATGGAAACCGTATAAACACGTACGCTGTTCATGAATATACAATTCACCAGTGGTAATATACTGTTACAATAAGTCACACACAATCTATATCTCATCTACATCACACATAATAAGTAGGAATAAAGAGCTGAATAATCACTGAATATCAATGATGAGTATTTAGTCTGATAGTCGGGTGGAAACAAATCCACTATAAAACGACTATACTGAAGAAGCAACAAAATCTCTAAAACAGCGATAATAAAATCATAGATACTCCGAAGGTAAGACCTCCTCAGTCTGGTAAGTAGTGTCCGGTCCAGGTCCGTACTCCTGCGGGTACTCATGCTCGTCCATAACTGGAAAGGGACCAGGTCCTCAGAGGGACATAACAAGATACATAGAAACATGCCATAAAGTAAATACTGAATAAATAAAAAGGGTGTGCTAACCATCTAAGTGAATGCAATTTGAGGACAGCTTAGTGCGTAAGGAAAGTGTAGGCTAGACATATGCTGACATAATTTGTCAATCGTCGTGACTGACTAGTATATGCCACATATGTCCCCATACAATAGCACTTTGTAATCGTCCATCTCCGAGGAGCATGGTATCTGCAATATATATACGTCTGTATCACTCCGTCGAGTGCGGTATCTGTATAGAGGGAGTGGGTGTCCCATACGCCTGCTAGAAGTCCTCCCCGCCCAATGTAGATATACAAGTCGTAAACACGAGGTGGACATCAAGTACTATGATGCAAGTCTCCATAAACAACTAAACTAAATCCGTTACACGTGTTGATCATACCGATGGCCAGTCAAGTATGAGGCACGCGTCCCTACTTGAACTCACTCTGTGACGTGAAATGATATGTGTCAAGGCCTGGGGAGTCATATCGATAACTCCACACTTTAGGTGGGTCTACTAGACACTAGGTCAAACACCAGACCTTAACGTCAACGCATTCGTTGACCTGCACCCGAGTCTCTCTCGGAAGCGCACAGTTATATAAAATAAACATACAATAATTATTTCAGAATTTAAACAGTACAACAAGGCAAGGTATACTTGCCTGAGCAAGACTTAGTGTACGTCCTGATAATGTGTGCAAGTTTTGGTGAAAGAAGTGGGATTAGAGTTTGGGAAGTGTTGTAATATATATAGGGATAAGGAGGCGATGGGGAAACTTATGGATTAAGAATTACTGCTGCTGCTTTCATCCTTTCATTGGTTTAGGTTTTGGTTGGTCTGCCATTGGTTTAGGTTTCGGTTGAGGCTAGTTTAGGAATAATAGATAGAGAGGCGGTGGGGGATGAGTCATAAGGGATGAGTCATAAGGGGGTTATTTTACGCGGGGTGAAAAGATAAAAAGTGGTAGAGTTTGTTTTACGCGCGGATCAGTGGAGGTTTGCTTTACATGCGGAGCGGATTTTAGGCGGTGGTGGAGTTTACGCTTGGGTTTGTTTTATGCGTAGAGAAAGAGAAGCAAAGTGGGCTTTTGCTACTGTTGCTGCTGATATTTACGCGCGGTTGATAGGAAAGTATACGCGGGGTGATTAACGGGTTTGGGCTAAGTATTACGGGTTAGGGTTTGGGTTTTGGTTTGATATCCAATAGGAATTATATATATATACACCCATATCTATTCATAGAAAATTTTTAAGAATTATATCAGTGGACACCATTAAGCTAACAGCTGTCCAAAGAGTCTCTTACATGGAATAAATTAGGAAAAATTTATAAGGGCTCCATAAACCCTCTAAGTGCTCAAATATCTAAAAATAAAGTCTAATAAAATCTATTCCCTCTATTTAGCTCATAACTATAGGTTAAAATAATTTAATAATTTATACGGTTTTCAGAATTTGGGGTTTTACATTCTACCCAACTTATAAAATTTTTGTTCTCGAAATTAAAATAAGGTAGGGTTTCTCTATCTAATCTCTCTTGATCACAAATTAAAAGAATTCACTTCATGCAATTTCTACCCAACTTAGAATTTACCCATCTATCACATAAGGCTATATATCTAAGAAAACTATTCCTCGAATTGTTTAATCATGTTATTCAATCCTCCGAAGTTACAAAATATATCACCTATGATATACCTTTAATTACGGGAAGCAATCATCAAATAATATGATTGGCCTATGGGGTATATCTAGTACTATCTATATACAAACTTATACCAAGCACGAGGTTTTGTCATTCCGAAGTAAGAGAAGACGGAGAGCAAATAATAAAGAATTTCAGGTGAAGGTGATAGATTACAAGTACGAGGTTCAAGGAGTTTTTAAAGACTTTAATTGGGAATCGTCAAGGCAGCTGTAGATTAAAATCCTAATTTGGTAATTCCTATTTACATGCTCGCATTAGTACAATTATGTAACTGATATGATATGCTCAGACATATCTAGAGGGCAAGTACATTCGTCTACTAATCACTATATATCTCAATCCATGTAAAGTAGTTATACGAAGGCGAACCAAGCGCACTATGGTTGATCAGACCATAATACACTGATTCTGAAATATATTAGTGTAGTACTCCAATAATACATATATCATGAACAAGCTTGATAAAGAATAAGCTTGCAAAACCAGGCTATAATAGCAGCATAAGTCAAGGTAGTTCAGAAGATATACATACGCTAGATTATGATAAGAGATGTTACAAAATATTTCAAGTCCATAGAGAAAATAAGACTCATACAATCTTTATAGTTGTCATACCAACTCCTATAACAATATGCTCAAAAAATAAACTTTGTCCAAAAAGCTATCCAAAAAGAACTCACATTTACTGAGCTGGCTTTGGTGCTGGTAGCGCTAGCCTTTGTGCTGGCGGTAGAAGTGTCAATGATTGTTGCATAGGATAGTCTCTTACCAAATACTGTCTGGAACCACATCTCATACATTGTCCTAAGCGAAGTCGATAGTCCCTCCTAATATGTCCGCATTTTCTACAATAATAGCAGCGGGGCTTCTCTAGGATCTTATATGGTCCGGCTCTATGTTGATACTGTTGTGGTGGTTCAAAAGGATGTCTGATAGGTCCTTCTTGATGTGTCCTTATTGGTCCTGGATGTGTCCTTACACCCGTCATCCATGGGTCTGCAGGTAGCTGCAATGTCTCTAATAATTTTCAGGTGTGAGGGATCCAGTTGGTAGTTTCCTCTGGGTTCCTAATGCCCCTGTACGGCTTTGGACCCATCTGTATAAAGTCTGTTACTGAACCAGCCCTAGCTCGAGGTACTGGAGCTAGTGCTTGAGCTGGTACAGTAGTCCTTGCAGCCATCCTTTCAATTACTGCCAGAATTTCTTGCCTTTGCTCAGCTGCCTGCTGCCTCTGTTCCTGTATCATCATTTGAAAGAATTGAAACAGTTGTGCCTGGCCATCTTGTGATGTTAATGATACTGGCAGGTTCCCATTAGGTGGAATGGGAAGCTCAGATGGAACTGGATTGTGAATCTGTCCCTTTGGTCCCATAAATCTACGAGTTGTTGAGGTCTCTCCTTGAGTCTGACCATTGACTCCAGGAGTTGTGTCATCATCAGTACATCCCTTCTGTATATCTATTTTTCTGCAGGTGATGTACACTGGATTATAATGAGAGAACTTTACAAAATAATCTTGTACTTGCAAATAAAGTAGAACTGTTATTAAGGTACATAAGGAAAAGATTTTGGTATTCATTAAGGTCTCCTATTGCATTTATATAGGTAACGGTCATCTCAAGTCTTATAGAACAAGTGTCAATAATGAAAATAAAAGGGTTACTGGCCCTTAAGTGAAATAGAATATAACTTGTATCAAGTTGTGGATACAAATTACGAGATCTACGACTAAAGGGTAATGATCACAGTCTAAATGAACAACTTAGTTGTCAGGTTCTAACTACTAAGCACAAACTTAAAATTTAAGTTTGCAATTATAATTTTAGCAAACTATATATCCTAACATAGAATAAAATCACTCGGTCTATAATCAGGAATGTCAGGTGGCACGAGTTGAAAGATGAAGAACAGAAGAACATAATTTAATCGTCGTACAATAGCGAGTGTTAAAGGTTTAGAGGAACAAGTCATAAAGATAGAAAGACTTTAGATAATGTCATGGTTTCTTGAGGGAAGGTGGTTGCTATTCTCTGTTTTGGAAATATGATCAAGAGAAATGTTTTAGTTATACCCCTTGGCTTTTTAAGATACTGTTCTGCTAATATCAAGTCAAGAAGCTAAAGTTTAATACTCTAGTACTATCTCATCATGAAAAGCTAGGTTAGTCCTAATATCCAACCTTGAATTTCTATTGGTTCCTCAATACTAGGATCGATACTATGGTCAAATCTCTATCTAACTCTAGTAGTGTTTATACTACTCCCAAGTCATCCCTAATTATCAAGGGATAATGGTCAATCCATCTAGAGTTAAGGGTATTGTGGTTCATTAAATACTCTAATTTAGTGATATGTCAATATTCCAGTTGTACTCTTCATAGAATGGTTACCCTACTTATCATTAAACAACAGAGACTTCTATATTCTAGGAGGGGACTATATTAGAGAAGTAAGCAGGATGCTACTATTAAATAGGATGTAGAAGCATAAAAATACGTTGGGAAATTTTTCGCATATTTACAATCAAGAACTTCCAACACACTTGAAGTCCTTTTCCTGCGTAAACAGGGCTCAAGGTTGTTGGTGTAAAACAAAGATTCAAAATAGTCAGCGTAATATAAGGATTCAAGGAAATTTGGTGTAAAGTGAAGATTCAGAGTGGTCCGTGTAAAATCGAGATTCTAGATAGTCCGCGTAAAGTAGAGATTCGAGACTGTCTGCGTAAAGCAGAGATAGAGATTTTGAAATTGTCTGCGTAACACAAAGTTTCAAACTGTCTGGCGTAAAGTAAAGATTTAACTATCTGGCGTAAATCATGGCTTCAGGGCTATCTGCGTAAAAATCTGCTATACTTCATGCGTAAAGTCTGCCTAAAAAGTCTGTGCGTAAAAATCTGTATGCGTAAGGGTTGCCTGCGTAACATCTATCATACGTCATTTTTATTGCAGCGTAAAGTCTGCCTAAAACTCGCGTAAAAAGGTCTGCCAAAAATCTGCGCGTAAAAGTCTAGTATACGTTTGCAGCGTAAGGTTTGTGCGAGGAACTCTTTGTATTTCCTCAGATGAATTTGTCAGATAATTCAGTAAACCTGACATCTGACAAAAGTACTATACGATGATCGAGATGGCGGCTGTGATGATGAATTTGCACAGAGACCCAGGTTGTCATTTAGGGACATATTGGATACAAGTTATTTTTTGCATCCAAAAGAAAGAGGATGAAGTCTTCTGAATGCGCCGTCTATTCTTCTTTGATAGAAATTATAAACACCCTAATTTTTCAGAATATTTTAATATAATTTTTCCTAATTTTTTGGTAATTTTATGGAATTAAAACTTAGGAATTTGTGATTAAAAGATTTTTATATGCTCTTAATTGATAATAAAATATTATGGAAATAATATTTTATGGTGTAAAATAGAAAACCGGACATAGGGTAATTTTTTGTGAATTTATTGGACTCCGGAATTATTTTTAAAGCCCTAAAAACTATTGTAGAATTAAACCAAAATAAACCTGACTGAACCCGGTTCACTTGAACCAAAATAAACCAAACCACAGTAAACCAAACCAACTCAACTGAACCGAACCAAGCCAACCCAGCATAACGGGTCGGGTCGGATCCATGAAACCCGACCCAAATCCGAAATCCGATCGAACCTTAAACCCTCCGCCGGATTCACTGTTCATCGCCTATTTAAACCCCCTCGACATCCGTGCTCGCCGCCATCGCACCCCCTCTCTCCTCTTCTCACCGCCGCAGCCGAGCCCGACGATTCTCGCCTGAACCCTAGGCAGCCGCCGCCGCCTCCTCCTTCTTCTTCCACCCGCAGACCTCCCCGCTCGACACCTCGCCGTCGACCATCTTCTCCCTCCGTCGCCGGCCCTCCACCAACACTACCCTGTTCAGGTAGCATTTCCTCTCTCCTCGTGATCCCATTTTTGATTCTTTCTGTTGCAATACGTAGACTGTGTGACCCCCTCGATGCCCGTGCAACTCGCTCGGTGCATCGCGTCCTGTGGTGATCGCAAACTGCGATCCAAAAACAGGAAAACCAACGCCTTATTTTACCCCGGAACTGAGTGCACCCCGTCGAACGGGACGACTTGGTCGCACGCGGTCTTTATCGAAATGTGCATGCCGTTGATACGGACGTGTGGGATTTCACAGAAGTTGATTTCGATGTGCGTGCACACCGAAATCAACGCGTATCCACCGACAACATTCCGTATCCGTCTATTCTGGAACACACTGTAACTTTGTGTACACAAGTCGAATCGAGACGAAACTTGCGCCATCTGACTCGTAGCAATACGTTGATCTTGTGACCCACGTTTGGTTCGATTCTAAGAACGTTAACGAAATTGCGTATCGTGGGCCCCACAGGCTCCACTTGACGGGCGATTTTGTGATCGGCTCATCAGAATCCAATTCTGGAAGTTTTGTTGGGTTTGTATCATCATTCTTGATTTGTTGACACTAAGTTTGATGAATTTGGAGACCTTTGACCCTGACACGCTTTTTGGTGCAAAGTGGCCCACATATGGACCCCGCTTTGGCCCAGAAATATTATTTTTGCCCTTGTGTCCAAATTGGACTTAAGGACAGGCGTTTCTAGCAATTTAATATTTTCTGAGACTGTTGGTGATGTTTATTACAGCTTTTGGAGGAGTACCTATAGGATCCACTGATACAGGGACAAATATTGATATTCAAACCTCAGGCAAGTGTACCTTGCCAAACCCTGCAGCTTTGCTACTTATTCCTTGACTTATTTATACATCAGTGGGCAAGTATACCTTGCCACCTTTACAGTTCTTTTTGCATATTTCCTTGCTTATTTATATTGCTGTGCATGCTTAACCTAGGACCGTGTGACTTACTTAGCGTCCGATTATTAATTGGGTGCCAACACCGTACGCGATGTTGTGTATGTCATCTAGAGATGGACATTCATGACCCCTTTACATTCTCGTACTTATCTTAGCAAGTACATTATACCCAGGACACTTGACACTATATATGAGACAGGATCCTTCTGAGATATTCATGGTGATTCTATATAGGATACAGATTTCTGACATAGACATTATACTCTTGGATACTCTATGACTTACTGCATTAGCTATGATCTTGCGTGCCATGTACATGAGACGTTATGGACATGAGACGTGTGATTACATTGGGTGGGGAGAGACACACAGGCTACAGGCTGATTACATATATATCCCCTATTACTGTGAGGCACAAGACTCTGAAACCCGAGCTTGGCCCATTACTCATTATTACTGCTACCGGCGCCCCGAAACAGAGCTTGTAATGGCTCAGCCTGAGTACTCGTGATTCTCTCATCTTGCATTTCACATAGATGGTTATATAGCTTACCCTATTTATTTTATTATTTGCTGCACTGCATTATTTTGGCTTGTATTATCTGTACCTTGTTATGTCCCCTGAGGACCTGGATCCGGATTATGTCCCCAGGATTTGCAGACGAGATTTATCCCGAGGTATACGGGACAGCAGCAGTAGCAGAAGCAGAAGCAGATACAGGAGCTGTACCGACACCCGAGGACGAGGTGTTAGCTGAACACTTTTCCTGAGCATCCATGTTACTTGCTCAGTATTTATCTTATTTCAGTCATTTATATTTTGGTCTGTTGAACCATTGTATCATATTTTTATCGGGTTGTTCCCCAAAGCACTTTGTGAGACTGTTTGATGATTTATATTTCTTATATCTGTGGATCATATTTTATCTTGTGTGGATGAGATTAGTTGTGCCATGTTATCGTAGACTTTATTTTACAGCTTAAGTACGTCCTAATGGATCAATTAAATTGGGTTTGTCCATCGGTGCATGCTGCTGGCCATTGCCACGTGTCTAGTTCCTCGATATTTTGGGACTGGGCGTGACATGGTTTTTGTGGTGGCCCATGCAGGTCTACGACTAAATCGTTCGGTTTCAACTTAGGGACCGAACAAGCCTACCCTAAGGATAGGATAAGTTATAGGATCTCATCTATTGTTTGAACCATTTTTTGAACTCTATATCGAACTCGAATTGTTACTTGATTTGTATCCTGTGTTGATTCCTTTGAGCGTTCTTATATTTTATCTTTTGGTTGCAGAGTAATGGATCCCAGGAACGGAGATGAGAATCCCTTGGATACGCCACACGACGCTGTGGTTACTTATATAGGTGGAGTGATACCGGGGAATGGAGGACAAATATCGCAAAGCAATCAAATCGGCCAGCCTAATCCAAGGTTCCGGCATATGAAATCCCACCTCCGCCATAGTTCACTCCACAGATGCCAGTTTTCCGGCCAGGGCAAGCCATGGACGGGCAACAGATGTTTCAGATAATGTATGCCATGATACAAGCCCAGCAGCAGGTTCAGCACGAGGCTCAGTGTCACGAAGCAGAGTATTTGAGAACTAGCCTAGTATCAGCAATGGAGCAGGCAAACCCACCAGCGAGGCGATCAGCGACGGGATCTATCACCGATTTTTGTCCGCTCAAGCCTCGTACCTTTTCTGGTAAAGAGGGGCCAATAGAAGTTCACGAATGGCTCACTAACATACAGCACCAGTTGGAAGCAGCTAAACTTCTGAGAGAGAAATAGATGACTGCGGTCAGAATGCAGTTGACTGAAAATACACATCATTGGTGGTTATCAGAAGAGAGGAGGCTCGAACAGGACCGAGTCACTTGGGAGGAGTTCTCCAGACTCTTTCGAGAGATGTATATTCTAGTAGTTGCACGGTCGGAGCTCAGAGACAAGTTCAACCGCCTTATCCAAGGCAATATGAAAGTAGAAGAATACAATGCAGAATTTATTCGTCTAAGTCGCTTCGCCCCAACCTTAATTTCGACAGAGGAAGAGAAAGCTGAGAGGTTCTTTGACGAACTAAAGTTCGAGCTCCAGAGGTTGGTTAGATCGGTCGTACCTACATCATATACCGATGTCCTTGCAGCAGCACGATGCATGGAGCGCGTCACTAGAAGGGAGTCAAATTTGAAGAGGCCAATCACATCAGCACCATCCAGGACAGCACATGCAAATTCAGCAAAACGGTCCCAGAGGAGTATGCCAGAGAGAACAACACACAGGGCCATATCTCTCCCTACTTGTCACCACTGCGGCAAGGTAGGTCACATTGAGAGAGAATGCAGACGCAAGTTAGGACTATGCCTGGCTTGCGGATCCAACCAGCATCAAACCATAGACTGCATCGAGCGCAGAGAGAGAGCAACGAGACTAGCTTTACCTGCACCACGACCAGCTTATCCAGCAGTAGGAGCACCGTAGACAGGAGTTGGAGGAGTCAGACCACCAGTTCCAGGAGGAAATCAGCAGAGACCACCACTGGCACCACTGGCAGCTTTATTTCAGCAGGCTCAGCAACAGAGAGGCCAAGCTCAGGGACGAGGCCAGGCATTTACATTGGCCGTTGAGGAGGAAGCTACCGCAGGAGAGGTTATCACAGGTACTATTTTAGTAGCTTCATTACCAGCTGTAGCTTTATTTAATTCTGGAGCATCGCATTCATTTATAGCAGCTAGCTTTGTAGCCACCCATAGAGTAGCTACCGTACCCCTTCCGAAGATGAAAAGAATTCTTACGGGAGGTAGAATTATCCCAGTTAGTGACGTCTGTAGATCATGTTCATTAGTAGTCTATGGAAGAGAGATGCGAGCTCAATTTCTGATCTTTTTTATGCCAAATTTTGATATTGTACTTGGTATGGACTGGTTAAGTCAGTACCATGCGACTCTTGATTGCCGACTTGGACGGGTTATATTTAGACCGCCTGGACATCCAGAATTTGAGTTTCTTCCGGGAGCAGTAGAGCAAGGAGTTCAGCCTACTCTTAGGGTACTATCTGTAGAAGAGGAGACAGGTTACCCAAGAGTCATATCTGAGTTTATGGATGTATTTCCTGATGATCTTCCAGGTTTACCGTCTGATCGTGAAATAGAATTCATAATAGACTTAACTCCAGGAGCAGAACCTATCACTTCATCAGTATATCGGCTAGCACCTAAGGAGATAGTGGAGTTGAAGGAACAAGTTGATGATCTTTTGGAGAAGGATTTTATTCGGCCCAGTGTTTCACCTTGGGGAGCACCCATATTATTTGTGCCGATGAAGGATGGAACAGTACGGTTGTGCATTGACTACAGGGCACTAAATGCTGTTACCATCAAGAACAGGTATCCCTTACCACGCATTGATGATCTATTCGATCAATTGAGTGGTGCTAGGGTATTCTCGAAGATTGACCTTAGATCCGGCTATCATTAGATCAAAGTAAGAAAGGAAGATATACCGAAGACAGCCTTCAGAACCAAGTATGGACATTATGAGTTCTTGGTAATGCCGTTTGGTTTAACCAATGCGCCAGCAGTGTTTATGAGTTTGATGAACAGAGTTTTCCATCAGTACTTGGACAAATTTGTGGTTGTATTTATTGATGACATTCTAGTATATTCCAAGAGCCATAAAGAGCACGAGGAGAATCTCAGAATTATGCTAGAGACCTTGAGACAGAAGAAGTTTTATGCCAAACTCAGTAAGTGTGAGTTTTGTAAGGATAAAGTGCATTTCTTGGGACATATCATCTTCGGAGAAGGACTTTCAGTTGATCCAGAGAAGGTTGCGGCAATAGAGACTTGGCCTACACCTACATCAGTCGCAGAGGTGAGAAGTTTTCTCGGACTTGCGGGATATTAACGAAGGTTTGTAAAAAATTTCTCAAGGATCGCGGAGCCGATGACGAAGTTAACACGTAAAGACCAGGAGTTTACATGGACAGAAGACTGCCATAAGGCTTTTGAAGAATTGAAGAGAAGATTGACAACAGCACTTGTCTTGACTCTTCCTTCAGAGTCAGGAGGTTTTGTTGTTTACAGTGATGCATCAGGTAGTGGATTAGGATATATTTTGATGTAACATGGAAAAGTTATTACTTATGCATCGAGACAGTTGAAGGTCCACGAGAAGAACTACCCAACACACTATCTGGAGCTAGCAGCAGTTATATTTGCACTGAAGATTTGGAGGCACTATCTTTATGGAGAGAAGGTAGAAATCTTTACTGATCACAAGAGTCTAAAGTATGTATATACTCAGAAGGAGCTCAATATGAGACAGAGATGTTGGCTGAAATTGATGGTAGACATTGATATAGATCTGCAATATCATCCGGGAAAGGCGAATGTCGTAGCAGACGCTCTCAGCAGGAAGCCTACGGCTTATTTCTTGACGATGCAGCCTGAGTTATTGAAAGATCTACAAGAGCTTCAGATAGAGGTTGTTTTACCAGGACAGAGTGGCGTGCTAGCCAATCTCAAAGTTAAGTCGTCACTTATGGAAAAAATTAAAGAGGCATTGCCCACCGATGCTAGATTTCGAAGACTCAAAGAGAGGACAGAAGCCGGCATGCAGATAGGACTTCGCATACATGAAGACGGGACATTAAGGTTTGGGAATCGCCTGTATGTTCCAAATGGAGAATTGAGACAGGAGTTAATGACTAAAGCACATAGCTCTATGTACTCTGTTCACCCAGGAGGAACCAAGATGTACCAAGACTTGAGGCAGTATTACTAGTGGCATGGAATGAAAAGGGAGATTGCAAGATTTGTGGCTAAATGTTTAGTCTGTCAGCAAGTAAAGGCCGAGCATCAGAGGACTGCAGGTATGTTACAGCCGCTTCCTATACCAGAATGGAAGTGGGAACATATCACGATGGATTTTGTTACAGGATTTCCAAGGAGCCCCAGCGGAAGAGATGCGGTATGGGTTATCGTGGATCGACTCACTAAATCGGCACACTTCTTGCCATTTAGAGTTAGACAGTCCACAGAGGTACTAGCCGACATGTATATGCGATAAATCATCAGATTATATGGAGTGCCAATTAGTATTGTATCGGATCGAGATTCGAGATTCACATATCATTTTTGGCGAAGCATGCAAGAGAGTCTTGGCACCAGACTCAAATTCAGCACAGCTTACCACCCACAGACAGATGGTCAATTGGAGCGCACCACTCAGATCTTGGAGGATATGTTGCTATCGTATATGCTAGACTTTGGAGGATCTTGGGAAGATCATTTGCACTTAGTGGAGTTCTCCTACAACAACAGTTATCAGGCCAGCATTCAGAAGGCACCATTCGAGGCATTATACGGAAGAAAGTGTAGATCGCCAATATGTTGGAGTGACGTTGGCGAACGTCAAATACTGGGTCCAGAATTGATAATGCAGACAGTGGAGAAGGTAAAACAGATTCAGAATCATCTTCGAGCAGCTCAGGACAGACAGAAGCGTTGGGCTGATATGCACAGACGTCCCCTAGAGTTCAAAGAAGGAGAGCACGTATTTTTGAGGATCTCGCCCACTTGTGGTACCATTCGATTTGGGAGCAGAGGCAAGTTGAGCCTGCGGTATATCGGGCCATTTGATATTCTAAAGCGCATTGGTGAGGTGGCTTATCGTCTTGCGTTACCTCCATCCTTAGAGGGAGTGCATGACGTATTCCACGTCTCACAGCTGGGAAGGTACGTGACTGACCCAAGTCACGTAGTCGATCATTCAGACATCGCAGTAGGCCCTAGATTGAGATATGAAGAACAACCAGTTGGCATCCTCGACATCAGTGAGAAGACATTACGAGGACAGAAAATTAGACTGGTCCGTGTAGCTTGGAAACATCATTCCCCTGGCGAATCGACCTGGAAACGGGAGGATAGTATGGGCCAGCGTTATCCTCACTTATTTGCGGATGCAGTTATAACCTAAGCATTCTTGTAATTTTCATAGTTCTTCCTTTAGTAGTTATTCTTTGATTGCGAGGACGCAATCCTCTTAAAGGGGGTAGATTGTAAATACCCTGATTTTTTTAGAATATTTTAATATAATTTTTCCCAATTTTTCAGTAATTTTCTAGAATTAAACTTAGGAATTTGTGATTAAAAGATTTTTATATGCTATTAATTTGTGATAAAATAGTATGGAAATAATATTTAATGGTGTAAAATGGAAAACCGGACCTAAGGTAATTTTTTGTAGTTCACTTGAACCAAAATAAACCAAACCACAGTAAACAAAACCGACTCAACTGAACCGAACCAAGCCAACCCAGCATAACAGGTCAGGTCGAGTCGGATCCATGAAACCCGACCCAAACCCAAAACCAGACCGAACCCTAAATCCTCCGTCGGATTCACTGTTCACCGCCTATTTAAACCCCCTCAACATCCGTGCCCGCCTCCATCTCACCCCCTCTCTTCTCTTCTTACCGCCGCAGCCGAGCCCGACGATCCTCGCCTGAACCCTAGGCAGCCACCGCCGCCTCCTCCTTCTTTTTCCACCCGCAGACCTCCCCGCTCGAAACCTCGCCGTCGACCATCTTCTCCCTCCGTCGCCGGCCCTCCACCAACACCACCCTAACCCGACGCCAGGCCGCCCCCTCGGTCATCCGCCTCACCCCAGTGAACGTCGCTCGCCTCGACGCCTCCCTTCTCCTCTTCCCACAGCCCCGCACCGCCTGACTGTTCCGCCCGACCTCGCCGCCTCTCCCTTCGACACCGCCCAGCACCGACAGCTGCCCCGACACCGCTCCTCTCCGCACAGCCGCCCTCGCCATCGACCAGCACCCGGACGCCCTAGGTCGCGTCGACTTCCACCGGCGAGTCCCCCATCGTCTCCAGACGCAGACACAGCAGGATCCAACAGCGGACACAGGACCAGGACGCGATCCAGACACTCGGACACGTGAAATTCAGACTTCTCGGAGCCCTGTTCAGGTAGCGTTTTCTCTTTCCTTGTGATCCCGTTTTTGATTTCGTCTATTGTAACGTGTAGACTGTGTGACCCCCTCGATGCCCGTGCAACTCGCTCGGTGCATCGCGTCCTGTGGTGATCGCAAACAGCGATCCAAAAATAGGAAAACTAATGCCTTGTTTTACCCCGGAACTGAGTGTGCCCCGCCAAATGGGACGACTTGGTCGCATACGGTCTTTACCGAAATGGGCATGCCATTGATACGGACGTGCGAGATTTCACAGAAGTTGATTTGGATGTGCGTGCACACCGGAATCAACGCGTATCCGCCGACAACATTCCGTATCTGCCTATTCTAGAACATGCTGTAACTTTGTGTACACACGTCGGATCGAGACGAATTTTGTACCATCGGACTCGTAGCAATACGCTGGTCCTGTGACCCAAGTTTGGTTCGATTCTAAGAACGTTGACGAAATCGCGTATCGTAGGCCCCACAAGCTCCACTTGACGGGCGATTTTGTGATCGGCTCATCGAAATCCAATTCTGGAAGTTCCGTTGGGTTCGTATCATCGTTCCTGAGTTGTTGACACTAAGTTTGAAGAATTCGGAGACCTTTGACTCTGACACGCTTTTCGATACAAAGTGGCCCACATATGGACCCCGCTTTGGCCCGGAAATGTCATTTTTGCCCTTGTGTCCAAATTGGACTTAAGGACAGGCGTTTCTAGCTATTTGATATTTTCTGAGACTGTTGGTGATATTTATTACAGCTTTTGGAGGAGTACCTACACGATCCACTGATACAGGGACAACTGTTGATATTCAAACCCCAGGCAAGTGTACCTTGCCAAACCCTGCAGCTTTGCTACTTATTCCTTGACTTATTTATACATCAGTGGGCAGGTATACCTTGCCACCTTTACAGTTCTTTTTGCATATTTCCTTGCTTATTTATATTGTTGTGCATGCTTAACCTAGGATCGTGTAACTTACTTAGCGTCCGATTATTAATCGGGTGCCAACACCGTACGCGATATTGTGTATGTCATCTAGAGATGGACATTCATGACCCCTTTACATTCTCGTACTTGTCTTATCAAGTACATTATACCCAGGATACTTGAAACTATACATGAGACAGGATCCTTCTGAGATATTCATGGTGATTCTGTATAGGATACAGATTTCTGACATAGATATTATACTCTTGGATACTCTATGACTTACTGCATTAGCTATGATTTTGCGTGCCATGTACATGAGACGTTATGGACATGAGACGTGTGATTATATTGGGTGGGAAGAGACACACAGGCTATAGGCTGATTACATATATATCCCCTACTACTATGAGGCACAAGACTCTGAAACCCGAGCTTGGCCCATTACTCATTATTACTACTACCGGCTCCCCGACACAGAGCATGTAGTGGCTCAGCCTGAGTACTCATGATGCTCTCATCTTGCATTTCACATAGATGGTTATATAGCTTACCCTATTTATTTCATTATTTACTGTACTGCATTATTTTGGCTTGTATTATCTGTACCTTGTTAGGTCCCCTGAGGACCTAGATCCGGATTATGTTCCCAGGATTTGTAGACGAGATTTATCCCGAGGTATACGGGACAGCAGCAGTAGCAGGAGCAGAAGCAGATACAGGAGTTGTACCGACACCCGAGGACGAGGTGTTAGCTGAAGACTTTTCCTGAGCATCCATTTTACATGCTCAGTATTTATCTTATTTCAGTCATTTATATTTTGGTCTGTTGAACTATTGTATCAGATTTTTATCGGGTTGTTCCCCGAAGCACATTATGAGACTGTTTGATGATTTATATTTCTTATATCTGTGGATCATATTTTATCTTGTGTGGATGAGATTAGTTGTGCCATGTTGTCGTAGACTTTGTTTTACAGCTTAAGTACGCCCTGATGGATCCATTAAATTGGGTTGTCCATCGGTGCGTGCTGCTAGCCATTGCCACGTGTCTAGTCCCTCGGTATTTTGGGACTGGGGCATGACAGAAATGAGCTTTTATGCTCAAGTCCGAAATGAGTTTTTATGCTCAAGACAGAAATAAGTTTTTATGCTCAAGACAAGACAAAATCGGACGCCACGTCAAAAGCTATTTCTTGCACAGGGCTCGAGGTATATCTTTGCATTTAATACATGAGATTGGGTTATGGCTGGGAAAAGCTAAGGTTGTAACAAATACGCTCATATCACCATCCTTACTTTTTATACCTAATCAGGCTACTCTATGATAGTTATCTACTATCAAGTTACGCTGGGATAGTTTCCTACATGGCTTGCATAATGATGTCATACGTAGATTTAGAAGACTATGGAAACGTGGTTAGCAGTTGTCATAACTGCAGCATAAAGGAGGCAATTTTCTTCATAGTTTAGCCTTTTTACACCAACTAGGCAGTCTTTTGGCTTTTACGCCAACAACAGTCACTTGGCTTTTATGCTAACAAGGGTAATGGGTCTGGTCACAGGGCAAAGGATTTTTGGCGTAAAACTCAGCTTCAAACATAGGATGGTTGAAAGGAAGAATGAGGTTTCAGTCAAGCATGGATGAGATCCTCATAATCTATTCCTATACGCAGGCTTGTTCGGTACAATTACGTAACCGAGACAATATATTCTTGACCTGCATGGGCCACCACTAAAAACATGTCACGCCCCAGTCCCAAAATACTTAGGATTAGGAATACGTAACAAGCCCAACCGTATGTATATGAACTCCAATATACGGAAACCGTATACACACGTACGTTGTTCATGAATATACAATTCACCAGTGGTAATATACTGTTACAATAAGTCACACACAATCTATATCTCATCCACAGCACACATAATAAGTAGGAATAAAGAGCTAAATAATCACTGAATATCAATAATGAGTATTTAGTCTGATAGTCGGGTGGAAACAAATCCACTACAAAATGACTATACTGAAGTAGCAACAAAATCTCTAAAACAGCGGTAATAAAATTACAGATACTCCGAAGGTAAGACCTCATCAGTCTGGTAGGTAGTGTCCGATCCAGGTCCGTACTCCTGCGGGTACTCCTGCTCGTCCATAACTGGAAAGGGACCAGGTCCTCAGAGGGACATAATAAGATACATAGAAATATGCCATAAAGTAAATACTGAATAAATAAAAAGGGTGTGCTAACTATCTAAGTGAATACAATTTGAGGATAGCTTAGTGCGTAGGGAAAGTGTAGGCTAGACATATGCTGACGTAATTTGCCAATCGTCGTAACTGACTAGTATATGCCACATATGTCCCCATACAGGGAACTTTGTAATCGTCCATCTCTGAGAAGCATGGTATCTACAATATATATACGTCCGTATCACAACGTTGAGTGCGGTATCTGTATAGAAGGAGTGGGTGTCCCATACGCCTGCTAGAAGTCCTCCCCGCCCAATGTAGATATACAAGTCGTAAATACGGCGTGGACATCACGTACTATGATGCAAGTCTCCAAAAACAACTAAACTAAATCCGTTACATATATTGATCACACCGATGGTCGGTCGAGTATGAGGCACGCGTCCCTACAAGAACTCACTCTGTGACGTAAAATGATACGTGTCAAGGCCTGGGGAGTCATATCGATAACTCCATACTTTAGGTGGGTCTACTAGACACTAGGTCAAACACCAGACCTTAATGTCAACGCATTCGTTAACCTGCACCCGAGTCTCTCTCGGACGCACACAGTTATATAAAATAAATATGTAATAATTATTTCAGAATTTAAACAGTACAACAAGATAAGTTATACTTGCCTGAGCAAGACTTAGTATACGTCCTGATAATGTGTATAAGTTTTGGTGAAAGAAGTGGGATTAGAGTTTGGGAAGTGTTGTAATATATATAGGGATAAGGAGGTGGTGGGGAAACTTAGGGATTAAGAATTACAGCTACTGTTGCTTTAATCCTTTCATTGGTTTAGGTTTTGGTTGGTCTGCCATTGGTTTAGGTTTCGTTTAAGGTTAGTTTAGGAATAATAGATAGAGAGGCAGTGGGGGGATGAGTAATAAGGGATGAGTCATAAGGGGGTTGTTTTACGCGGGGTGAAAAGATAAGAAGCGGTGGAGTTAGTTTTATGCGCGGATCAGTGGAGGTTTGCTTTACGTGCGGAGCAGATTTTAGGCGGTGGTAGAGTTTACGCTTGGGTTTGTTTTACGCGTAGAGAAAGAGAAGCAAAGTGGGCTTTTGCTACTACTGCTAATATTTACGCGCGGTTGATAGAAAAGTATACGCGGGGTGATTAACGAATATAGGCTAAGGGTTGCGGGTTAGGGTTTGGGTTTTGGTTTGATATCCAATAGGAATTATATATATATACACACATATCTATTCATAAAAAATTTCTAAGAATTATATCGGTGCACACCATTAAGCTAACAGCTGTCCAAAGAGTCTCTTACATGGAATAAATTAGAAAAAATTTATAAAGGCTCCATAAATCCTCTAAGTGCTCAAATATCTAAAAATAAAGTATAATAAAATCTATTTCCTCTATTTAGCTCATAACTATAGGTTAAAATAATTTAATGATTAATACGGTTTTCAGAATTTGGGATTTTACAATATTTCTCTGTTAGTTTTTATTTTAAAATAGTATATATATCTCATGCTCTAGAGCTGTATACTTGAATCCGACACAGTGATTTCATGGACTGGTACTATATGGATCCTGTCAGAAGATGTTATCCCTTACCATGTTCAGCGGGTACTCCTTCACATGTATTTTATCATATTTATCCGGTATTGGTTTAGTATACTTCGTATTTACACACTGCTCTTGTTTAGTGTGCCCATATTCGTGTTCGTAATGTGTCATGATTGGATCCATTGGTATTGGTTGGGGATGGGGGAATATGAGTTGATTATGTGATCAAGCCCAAGTATATTCGTGTATATGTCGATTAAATATCATACTTATAATCGAGTTACCATATTGCATTCGTGTTCAACCTAAACCGATCACATAATGAACTTGTATTCTATGGCACATTAGCTAGTTTATCTATTTTCCATCACTTACAGTTATTCATATTGCTTGTTCTTTACTTTCCAGCATATTACCTGTTTACTCTATTTCATTTCTTTTTGATGTTTAGTTATCGTCTATTCTTTTCTATTATCTGTTATATATGCTTGATTATGTATTTGAAATTGTTTTCAGAGGTATATACTTTGCTCCAATCCTGACTGGATATATTTTTCAGATGATTGGCTCATAGACCAGTATCCTACATACTACGGACCGCAGGATGGCATACCATTAGAGGATACTCCTATATAGGAGGAGGACTTAATACCAGAGCCTGAGGAGGTTTAGATTATTTTGTTGAGACTTGTATTAGACTTTTATTAAGGTTATTGGCATGCATATATATTATTTCAGTCTTGTAGATGTATTGTGACTATTTCTCTCATTAATTCCTTCCCGTGCTTTATCTTCCTTAGTTGTTATTGTGATTGAGTATAGTTTACATTTATCAGATACCATATTATTTTTCCGTTTGGGGTTGAGATGATTGACAGGTACCATATATATATTGTGTGCGATATTTAGATAGCATAGTTAACCCAGACAACGTTCTACCGTCGATGCTGTGGCGTAGGCTGGACATACCCACGTACTCGTGCCCGAATATCCGGGTACGGGTTGTGACACTTTTACTTTCCAATCCCATCAGGACAATATAAATATACAGTGTTACATTTATTCCCCTTTACCCCCAGCTGAGTGTTTAAGATGTACAATATTTACATTATTATTTTCCAGCATTATAAAAATATAGCAAGATATTCATATATTATTTTAAACTATTACTTGTATTCAAGAGTCTTAGATATGCAATAAGTAATAGATCCACAAAAAGTCTATTAGCGGGCAAGTATATCGGTGTTAGCTCATATTTTGACTTGACATTCTACCCACGGGCACTGACGTAATTAGCGTTTATCTAGACCATGGTTAGTGTAAATCATGTATGCATTAAACTCTATAACCTTCGTATCCTAAAATTCTAGCCTAATGTTATTTTTAGGTTAATTTGGGGCTAATGGGAATTTTCCATAATTTTTAGTTAATTAAAAACTAGTACACTAATTTTCTAGGATTTTCAAGAATTTATTTTAGGTCCAAAATTAATTAAAAATATCCCAAACTTTTAACTTAGGTTCTAAATAATCAAATATATTTTCTAAAATTTTTTGGGAATTTTCTGATTATTTTTAGCATTTATTTTTAGTTAATTAGGGAAAACTGAATTAAAAACTAATTTCTGGAAAAGAAAACCCAAAAAGTAATTATTTTTGCCCAGTCAGCCAACTGGGGCCCACCTATCAGCCTCCCGCAGCGAACTGGGCGGGGCCCGCCTGTCAGCTACTGTGGGGTGGGTGTGGGTGCGCCGAGCCGAGCCGAGCCGAGCCGAGCCGCGTCCTAGTCCGAGTCGGACTGAGCTGAGCCGAGCCGCATCTAATCGTGACCGTTCGATCTGAGCGGGCAGCGTCGGATGGCTACCACGTGGCACTCTCCGAGCCACAGCTGCTCTCTCTCTCTCTCTCTCCTCTATATATATAATAGTTTAAGTTATTAATTTCTAGGGTTTTCCTTGAGCCGAATTTTGGAGAATTGCCATCTAGGGTTCATTCATCTTCCAGAAGCCATTGCACATAGCTCTGGACTCCAAATGAGGCCCAGTTTCTTGTGTTAGAATAATATTGAGGTTAGATTTCTGAATATATAATTTTTTTACGAAATTATGAGTATTAAATTCTAGAAAATTCGTAGAGCACAGCATGTCCAAAAATAGATATATTTTAATATTTTTGCGATTTCGGGAGAACTAGGAATCAGAATCATGAACCGTTTAAAGTTTCGGAAAGATAATGTCGAGATCATTGACCTATGTTTTTCCTAGAATTTAATACAAAGTATTTATATACTGTTAATTCTGTAGAACTTCTAGGTTAGAATTTAACCATCGGTGCACGATACGAAATTTGTATGTGCCATAATTCCCAAACGAATTTGAATTCGGACGAGCCATAAATTCTAGCATATTTTTGATGATGAAATCTATAGGAAATCATGCATGAAATTCGAGTTTGTGTCGGTTGACTTTTTGGTCAATAGATCGCCTCGATTTGCGTGCCATGAGTCTCGAGTCGATAAAAATTTAGGTTCTTTTGGGCAAAATTAGGTTTTGACATAAAAATTAGAATAATAAGATTAAAATAAGATTTTAGAGGAATTATTCCAGAATTAAATAAATTATATTTTGACATTGTAAAATTATAATACATAGGTTATTTGGACTGTGACTTGGATTCTGATTCATACCAGCAAAGGACCACATGCGAGTACATTATCTGATAGTTTCTTATCTATGATATCCTCTATGTTCATTGTATTTAGTGTAAATATCCATATTTCTCGACACGATGGTTACACGGATTGGTATATCTGGATCTCGTCATGAGATGTTATTCCTTGTATATGGTGTATCTTGTACAAGTCTTGTTTCATTGTTTTTCTTATGCATGTACACACTGATTCTCGAAAAGACTTGCTACCTTCCTAGGCAATCCCGTGCCATAGCGTACCATGGTTGGATCTACTATACCAGTCGGGGTAGGAAGTATTTTAGTGTAGATATGTGATCATACCCTTCATGTACAAGTCTTGTTCTCATGTTAGTATTGGTCATACACCGCACGTATGACTAGCTAGGCCCATACTCGTGTACAAGTTCCCAAGCCGGTCATATGTTAAAGATAGTACTCACACACTTAGTCATAGTATTCTTCTTCATTGACATATTGTTCATTCCCGCATTTATTTACAGTATTTTCCAGTATTTTCTTTTTTGTATATCTCTCGTACATGTATATGCATCTTGTATATTTCCATCTATTTACTGCTACATAGTGTATATCATTGATGTAGAACTGTTGTTAGAAATATACTTTGCTCCATCCTGACTGAAAATATTTTTCCAGACTACGCCTTAGAGGACAGGTGTCCGACATTTTATGGACCATAGGGAGAGTAGCTGCTGACTTTGACCTTGTAGCCAGGTGTGATTCCGGGAAGTCTAGCCGGGATCAATAGTTATTTAGTTAGTTTTTATTAGCAGTTTATGGCACCGAATTTGTCTCTGGCATACTTTGTTGAGACTTGGATATTATTGTTGAGTTAGATTATTCTATTTAGACTTGTGTTACAATTTAGTTTATTTATTTCTTTGATATCTTATCGTGCTTTAGCTATGTGATTGAGTATTGTTCATATGATATTGTGCTATCTGTGACTCCTTTTGGAGTTGGATGCTCGTGTGAGAATGATTACATAGCATTGTGACCTAGACAACGTTCTACCGTCGATGATGCGGCGTAGGCTGGACGTACCCACGCACTCGTGCCCCTATACCGGGTGTGGGTCGTGACACGTTTTTAGTGGTGGCCTATGCAGGTCAGACTTCATAATTAGAGCGATATCGTAGTAGTGTGACATCTTAGTTGTACTACTGCGTGCCTGCGATAGGATCTAGGATATAGCATACTAGGATGAGAGCGGATACTCAATCACAACTAGGAACACTTCCAATCTATTGCTATTGCTATTCCTTCTGAATATTGCTTTCTTTAGAATTTTGCTGTCCTCCCTTGATGATATCGTATCTATTGCATAAATTGATTATTTTCGAACTGTCTTCAAGATACCGCCGAAGACAAGATCTATGAGAGTGGGAGTATCAACTTCAGAGGGGTCTGCCACCTCTCCACCTGATAGACAAACATCTGGAGTTCCTCCTCCCCCACTTGTTCCGAGGGTTACCGCAGCTGTGACGGACAACCTTCCACCTCCACCGACTCCGATTTCTGGAGGTGTACCCATTGACGGGACACAGATGTTCCCTTTGATCCAGGGTATGGTAGACGCCCAGAGAGTGACGATAGACGCTCAGCGAGTTCAAGCTGAGGCTCAGAGGGTGCAAGTAGAGGTGGACCAGGCACAACCAGAGTTGATGAGAGAGAGCATGGAGAACGCTCATTAGGTAGCTCTCCAAGCTGTGGAGAGAGTAGTACAACACCAGCAGTTCCCTGGCCAGCTGCAACAGCAGAGACCAGGCACTATAGTTGATTTCAAGAGGATGATGCCTCGAGAGTTCAAAGGCACTTAGGGGATACTCTACGCAGACGACTGGCTAGAGGATATAGAAAGGAACTTGCGTTTAGCACAGATTTCAGAGATTCTTCAGATCGAGGCCGTCGGAAGTCAGATGTTTGATATCGCGCTAACGTGGTATCGTATGGAACCAAGACTCAATAACGGAGGACTTACTTGGGAGACTTTCAAGAAGCTTTTTAAGGAGAAGTTCTTTCCCGATGTGGCCCTGGGATCTTTAGAGAGTCAGTTTCATGACTTGGTCCAAGGAACCATGTCGGTCGACGATTACGCTACAGAATTCTGTCGATTGAGCCACTTTGCATCGTCTATGATTCGAGACCCAGGAGACAGAGCCCGTAAGTTTAAAAATGGGCTGACGAGAGAGATTAGGTCGTGCACTTCTGGTCGTCGTACCGCTACCTTTGGGGATATCTTGATGGATGCCCAGATTGTATAAGATGATCTAGGTCTCAGGCCTAAGAGGAGTCACAATATTTCTGAAGATACGAGTGGTAGCACGAGACCGATCAAGCGTCCCCATATCCAGCAGCAGCCGAGGACATTTCATTATAACCACCAGCAGTACCAGGCACCAGTTCGTGTTCAGCAGGATCAGCAGACTTGTCATTCCTGTAAGAAACCAGGTCACCTTTGGGAGAGCTGTAGATTAAGGTTAGGACTTTGTTTGCACTGTGGAGATGCAGGACATCAAATGAGGGATTGTCCTCTAGTTCACTATCTTCTCAAACAGCATTCAGCTCCAAATTATTGAGATCCAGTTAGGCCACCTGTGGAATCGCAGATTGCTCAGCACCCGCAGAGGGAGCCACCACAGCAGGGAGGAGCATTTACAATGACGGTCGAGGAGACCGATACTGCAGGTGATGTGTTAACAAGTTCAGTTCTTTCCCTTCCTTCTGTTCCTTTTCTCGTCTTTTGATTGATGGATTTCTTAGTATCGTAGCTTATATCAGTGATTTTACTAGAATGTAGTTAGTAATACACCCTGACAGAGACTACAATACCATGACAAAATAGACCATAAACCATACATATATTTTTTAGATTGCATGTTGTATGACTGTAAGTAAGATTTTTCCAAAGACTCTGATTGTTGGGGGTTTGACCATAATGAAGAGTGGTGAAGAGGTTATGACTTGACAAAGAGAGACAAGGTGCCTTAAATTTCGAGGATAAACATTAATGAAGAGTTGAGAACTTAATATGGCAGAATTGATGATTTGTTAAAATCATAGATTTTATGAAGATTAGGATATGATTGAAACTGCTATTAAAATATGAGGAATTTAAGAAGATTATCATTGTATTTATTTGACTGCAAGATATAAATTTAAGATATAAATTGAATGCGGTATTTGAAGATTTTATAAGTATTACATTGATGAGTGTTATGTGGAAAAAGAATAGAGGAGTAAATCATTAATAGATTAGTATTTGAATTCAAATTTTGGAATGAGACCTTAGATTTTATAAATATACACCGATTGGATTTAAATTAGAGGATTGGATATTAATTTTTTTGAGTATTTAATTATTAACTTAAAATTTTGAAGGAGATTGTAATAAGAATGGAATTTGATTTTTATTTCAAGGATTTTCAGGAATATGATAGTTTAAAAATTTTGTGAAATAACAAAGTGGATTTACTTCATGATTATTTGGTTTGGTGAATTTAATTTTGATTGTAATAAATAAATAAATAAAATAATTGAGGATTTTAAATTTCTAGGACAAAATTTTTTTTTTAGGTGGGTAGACTTGTAACCTCCGTATCCTGAAATTCTAGCCTAATATTATTTTTAGGTTAATTTGGGGCTAATGGGATTTTTTCATAATTTTTAGTTAATTAAAAACTAGTAACACTAATTTTCTAGAACTTTCAATAATTTATTTTAGATCCAAACTTAATTAAAAATATCCCAAAATTTTATTTTAGGTTCTAAATAATCAAATATATTTTCTAGAATTTTTTGCGAATTTTTTGATTATTTTTAGCATTTATTTTTAGTTAATTAGGGAAAAGTGAATTAAAAACTAATTTCTAGAAAAAAAAACCTAAAAGTAATTATTTCTGCCCAGTCAGCCAACAGGGGCCCACCTGTCAGCCTCCCGCAGCAAACTGGGTGGGGCCCGCCTGTCAGCTACTGCGGGGTGGGTGTGGGTGCGCCGAGCCGACCGCGAGCCGAGCCGACCGCGAGCTGAGCCGCGTCCTAGTCCGAGTCGGACTGAGCTGAGCCGAGCCGCATCGAACCGTGACCGTTCGATCTGAGTGGGCAGCATCGAATGGCTGCCACATGGCGCTCTCCGAGCTGCAGCTTCTCTCTCTCTCCTCTATATATATAATAGTTTATGTTATTAATTTCTATGGTTTTCCTTGAGCCGAATTTTGGAGAATTGCCATCTAGGGTTCCTTCATCTTCTAGAAGCCATTGCATATAGCTCCGGACTCCAAACGAGGCCCAATTTCTTGCGTTAGAATGATATTGAGGTTAGATTTCTGAATATATAAAATTTTTTACTAAATTATGAGTATTAAATTCTAGAAAATTTGTAGAGCACAGTATGTCCAAAAATAGACGTATTTCAATATTTTTGTGATTCCGGGAGAACCAGAAATCAGAATCATGAACTGTTTAAAGTTTCGGAAAAATAATGTTGAGATAATTGACATATGTTTTTCCTAGAATTTAATTCAAAGTATTTATATACTGTTAATTCTGTAGAACTTCTAGGTTAGAATTTAACCATCGGTGCACGATACGAAATTTGTATGTGTCATAATTCCCAAAGGAATTTGAATTCGGATGAGCCGTAAATTTTAGCATATTTTTTATGATGAAATCTACAGGAAATCATGCATGAAAGTCGAGTTTGTGTCGGTTGACTTTTCGGTCAACAGATTGTCTCGATTTGCGTGCCATGAGTCTCGAGTCGATAAAAATTTAGGTTCTTTTGGGCAAAATTAGGTTTTGACATAAAAATCAGAATAATAAGATTAAAATAAGATTTTAGAGTAATTATTCCAGAATTAAAAAAATTATATTTTGACATGATAAAATTGTAATACATAGGTTATTTGGACTGTGACTTGGATTCTGATTCGTACCAGCAAAGGACCACAGGCGAGTACATTCTCTGATAGTTTCTTATCTATGATATCCTCTATGTTCATTATATTTAGTGTAAATATCCATATTTCTTGACATGATGGTTACACGGATTGGTATATCCGGATCTCGTCATGAGATGTTATTCCTTGTATATGGTGTATCGTGTACAAGTCTTGTTTTATTGTTTATCTTGGGCATGTACAGACACTGATTCTCGAGGAGACTTGCTACCTTCCTAGAGAATCCTGTGCCTAGCGTACCATGGTTGGATCTACTATACCAGTCGGGGTGGAAAGTATTTTAGTGTAGATATGTGATCATACCCTTCATGTACAAGTCTTGTTCTCATGTTAGTGTTGGTCATACACCGTACATATGACTAGCCAGGCCCGTACTCGTGTATAAGTTCCCAAGCCGGTCACATGTTAAAGCTAGTACTAACACACATAGTCATAGTATTCATCTTTATTAACATATTGTTCCTTCCCGTATTTATTTACAGTATTTTCCAGTATTTCTTTTATTATATATCTCTCGTACATGTATATGCATCTTGTATATTTCCATCTATTTACTACTATATAGTTTATATCATTGATGTAGAACTGCTGTTAGAGATGTACTTTGCTCCATCCTGACTGGAAATATTTTTCCAGACTATGCCTTAGAGGACGGGTGTCCGACATTGTCACGCTCCAGTCCCAAAAATACGTAGGACTAGGACACGTAAGCATGCCAGCCGCATGGATATGACAACTCCAATGTATGGAAACCAAATCCACACGTACGCTGTAATATGAATATCAAATCCACAAGTGGTATAAATATATGTCACAAGTCACATGGTATAATCAAAATCTCATCCACCAAAATCATATAGAAATAAATGACCAGTATCTATGAAACTAGATCTCAATAAGGAGTATATAAGGATGATAGTTGGATGGAGACAAATCCACTACCAACTCGAATGGAGAGGTAAATACAATATAAGTACAACACCACAACACAATATAAGAATACCAGCTATCCATCACAGCTCGAAGAGAAGACATTCTCGGATCACATGTAACCATCCAAATCTGTGCTCCTGCAAATACTCAAGAAAAGATTCACCTGGCAGCGGACCAGGTCCTCAGAGGGATGTAACAAGATACAGAAAATACGAGCCAATTTGAATACAGTAAACATGCATATAATTTGAAAATAAATAAGTACGCTGTACAAGACCATCTATATGAATGCAAATGAGGATAACTTTTCGACGTATGGGCAAGGGTAGTCTACTCGATCTAAGCCTCACAACTCATGCACTCGTCCATGAACATCATCAGCCGTCATACCTCGGGGGTAGCGACCCTCGGACTCCATCAATCGACATACCTCGGGGGTAGCGACCATCGGACATGACCTACCATAGTACGTGCTAGTGACTACGGTGTTACCAGAGTGGTTAAAGCCCATACGTCTAATGATTGTCCTCTATGATACTAAGTGCCATGTGTGTGTTAACATATCTAATACATAGTAATGACTGAAAGAAAACTACCCATACAAGAAATATACAGAATACAATAAATAAACAGAAATATAAATAACATGCAAAGTACTGTAAACAATTTGGTAAGGTATCTTGCCTGGGGTCCTGCTGCTGGTATGAATCAGAGTCCAAGTCACAGTCCAAATATCCTATGTATTACAAATTTATCACGTCAAAAGATAATTTATTTTAATTTATTTAATTCTGGAATAATTACTCTAAAATCCTATTTTAATCTTATTATTCTGATTTTTATATTAATTCCTAAATTTTGTCCAAAGAAACTGAATTTTATCAACTCGAGACTCATGGCACGCAAATCGAGACGATCTGTTGACCGAAAAGTCAACCGACACAAACTCAACTTTCATGCATGATTTCCTGTAGATTTCAGCATCAAAATATGCTGGAATTTACGGCTCGTCCGAATTCAAATTCCTTTGGGAATTATGGCACATACAAATTTTGTATTGTGCACCGATGGTTAAATTCTAACCTAGAAGTTCTACAGAATTAACAGTATACAAATACTTCGAATTAAATTTTGGGAAAAACATATGTCAATGATCTCGATATTATCTTTCCAAAACTTTAAACGGTTCATGATTCTGATTTCTGGTTCTCCCGGAATCGCGAATACATCAAAATACGTCTATTTTCGGACATGCTGTGCTCTACGAAAGCTAACCTCATTATCGTTCTAACAAAAAAAACTGGAGCGCGTTTGGAGTCCGGAGCTAGGAGATATCGTCTTTTTAATTCGTCATAACTAGTAGAAAATGAGGCTGAATTTATGACGAATTTTGACTATTTTTTGACGAAAAAGAGAGGAATTTGAGAAAGAAAAATATGAAGGATGAGGTATTTATAATGGTGGATACTACTTAATTAAATACGACTAGGATTGGTTAATTTGGATAGGATTATGATGAATTTAAATAAGGATAGGATATGCATGAAGTTGATTTCCTAGTAGGTTCAGGATTTGAATTAATTTAAAATAGAGTTTGAATTTATCTAAATAATTTATAATCTTAAATATAATTAAAGATAATACAAATAATTTATAAAATCTTATTAATATCTATTAACACTAAATTAGCATCTATCTAATATTAAGACTATATATATCCAAATAAATCCTAAATAATTTTAAAAATCTAAATAAATTTCTTAAAATTCTAAATAAATTATAGAAAAATATAATTAAATATTTTAAACTAAAATAAATATTTGGTAGGAACAATATGCAAGTATGGTCTCATAGTAAATCATAGAAGTCCTAGAAATTTATGTTTTCTAAGTTTTAATTACCAAAAATTCTAGAAAAATCTCCAAAAATCTAAAATAACCTAAAATAATTCTAAATGAATATTTATATAAGTAAATATACTAAAAAAAATTTATTTTCTAATTAACTAAGAGAATACTCTAAATAAGTTCAACATCTATAATAAATATAATAATATAAAATATACACAAATACCTATTTTGGGTGAGGGAGTTTACAATCTACCCAACTTAAAATAATTTCATCCTCGAAATTAAAGTAAGACATAATTTGTTAAATCCTTCACATTCGTACACAAGGTATGTCAATCGCAATCTCTTCCAAAAATTTAAATAATAAAATATTTTCAAATCTATCGCAATCACTTCAAAATTAAGATAACCACTGTTTAAATCAAAATTCAACCTGTCGTAATCTCTTCTCGATTTTTAAATAATCAACATCCAAATCTAACTCAAGTCTATATGACATCCCACATCAAAATTTTATATCATAATTTCTAACTATCATAATCTCCTCTAGACTTTGAACAATAAACAATTCTAATCAAATCTTATTCTTATTCTCAAATTAAGAATTTTGTACTCTTCAAATATTTAAACTCAATTTACATCCTCAATATTTCAAATGGGTGACCCAACAATCAAAATTAAACTTTTAATTCAAATCATCTAATTATAAAATTTAAATTTAATTCACCAGTTGTTCAAGCCTAAAATTCTATATTTATCCTAAAAATTTAAATTGATGATTCATCCTTCAATATTCAAAATTTAAATCATGTGCTCAAAGTATAAATATTGGGTCCTCAATATCAAGATTTTTAAAATTTTATTAAATCCTCATTATCTTAATCCTTCTTTTAAAATTTCTCAAAATTAAAATGACTTGAATCTCCCAATCTAATCTTACTTGATCACAATCTAAAAGAAATTCCTCTCAAGTTGACAATGCACTGCTACCCAACTTAGAATTTATCCATCTATCACAGAAGGCTATATACTTTAAGAAAAATATTCCTTAGTTTATTTACTCATGTCATTCAATCCTCAAAACTTCAACGCCGATTATATCATATATGATATGTCCTTAATTATAAAAGAATAATCCTCAAGTATGTGATCGGCCTACGGGGTATATCTAGTACTCTCTGTGTATTAAACTTATACCAAGCATAAGGTTTCGTCTTTCCGAAATAAGGGAAGACGGAGATCGATAATAAAGAGTTCAAGGGCGAGGTAATGAATAGAAGTATCGGAATCAAGGCGTTTAAAGAATTCAAATAGGAATTGTTAAAGTAGTTGTGGATTGAAGTCCTATTTTGGTAATGCCTATCCACATGCTCGCATCGGTACAGTTATGTAACGGATACGATATGCTTAGACATATCTAGAGGGCAAGTACAGGTGTCTACTAGTCAACTATATATCTCAATCCACGTAAAGTATTATTACGAAGGGCGCATCAAGCGCATTATGGCTAGCTAGACCATAATACACTGATTCTGATTAGACAATTTGTATTAGTGTGGTTGATCAGGCCCCAATAACACATATGTCGTGAACAAGCTCGATATAATATTAAGCTTGCAAAAACTAGGCTATAATAGCAGCATAATTCAAGGTAGCACAGAAAATATAACGCTGGATTATGATGTGAGAAGTTACAAAATAATTCAAGTTCGCAAAAGCAAAAATAACATAAGCAATAATAATAAAAGACTCTACAATCTCTACAGTTATCATACAACCTCCTTATCTAAGTCGCTAGTCGACCAAATAGGACAAGGACCTCTAAATTCTATGGTCTGAATAAACATTGTCGTCTTTTGCTAGCATGCGATAAATATTATTCGGTTACACTTCAATTAATAGGTCAAAAGACTATGTGATACTAGGTGTCAAACATTATGGTAAAACTTCTAACTAACTCTAGTAGTGTCTATACTACTCTCAAGTCTTCTTAATACATCAAGGGGTAATGGTATAACAATCTAAAGATAAGGAATTCTAGGTTCACTAGATATTCTAAACTTAGTGGTGTGTCTATATTCTCGTTGTATTCTTAATAGGTGTGCTACTCTAATTATCATCATAATAACAGGGGTTCCTATATTCTAGCAGAAGACTATACTCAAGGAACTATTAGGGAAGCACATGAATCAAGCAGGATACAATTGTTCAAAATAGAACAGATAGGAGGAGATGAATCACAGTCAATTGTGGATGAGATCCTATACTCTAGTCCTAGGGGCAGGCTTGTTCGGTACATTAACGTAACCGAGACAATATGCTCTCGACCTGCATGGGCCACCACAAAAACATGTCACGGCCCAGTCCCAAAAATACGTAGGACTAGGACACGTAAGCATGCCAGCCGCATGGATATGGCAACTCCAATGTATGGAAACTAAATCCACACGTACGCTGTAATATGAATATCAAATCCACAAGTGGTATAAAACATATGTCACATGGTATAATCTAAATCTCATCCACTAAAATCATATAGAAATAAATGACCAGTATCTATGAAACTAGATCTCAATAAGGAGTATCTAAGGATGATAGTTGGATGGAGACAAATCCACTACCAACTCGAATGGAGAGGTAAATACAATATAAGTACAACACCACAACACAATATAAGAATACCAGCTATCCATCACAGCTCGAAGAGAAGACATCCTCGGATCACATGTAACCATCCAAATCTGTGCTCCTGCAAATACTCAAGAAAAGATTCACCTGGCAGCGGACCAGGTCCTCAGAGGGACGTAACAAGATACAGAAAATATGAGCCAATTTGAATACAGTAAACATGCATATAATTTGAAAATAAATAAGTACGATGTACAAGACCATCTATATGAATGCAAATGAGGATAACTTTTTGACGTATGGGCAAGGGTAGTCTACTCGATCTAAGCCTCACAACTCATGCACTCGTCCATGAACATCATCAGCCGTCATACCTCGGGGGTAGCGACCCTCGAACTCCATCAATCGACATACCTCGGGGGTAGCGACCATCGGACATGACCCACCATAGTGCGTGCTAGTGACTACGGTGTTACCAGAGTAGTTAAAGCCCATACGCCTAATGATTGTCCTCTATGATACTAAGTGCCATGTGTGTGTCAACATATCTAATACATAGTAATGACTGAAAGAAAACTATCCATGCAAGAAATATACAGAATGCAATAAATAAACAGAAATATAAATAGCATGCAAAGTACTGTAAACAATTTGGCAAGGTATCTTGTCTGGGGTCCTGCTGCTTGAATGAATTAGAGTCCAAGTCACAGTCCAAATAGCCTATGTATTACAAATTTATCACGTCAAAAGATAATTTATTTTAATTTATTTAATTCTGGAATAATTACTCTAAAATCCTATTTTAATCTTATTATTCTGATTTTTATGTTAATTCCTAAATTTTGTCCAAAGAAACTGAATTTTATCGACTCGAGACTCATGGTACGCAAATCGAGACGATCTGTTGACCGAAAAGTCAACCGATATAAACTCAACTTTCATGCATGATTTCCTGTAGATTTCAGCGTCAAAATATGCTAAAATTTACGGCTCATCCGAATTCAAATTCCTTTGAGAATTATGGCACATACAAATTTTGTATTGTGCACCGATGGTTAAATTCTAACCTAGAAGTTCTACAGAATTAACAGTATATAAATACTTCAAAATAAATTTTGGGTAAAACATATGTCAATTATCTCGATATTAGCTTTCCAAAACTTTAAACGGTTCATGATTCTGATTTCTGGTTCTCCCGAAATCGCGAATACATCAAAATATGTTTATTTTCGAATATGCTGTGCTCTACGAATTTTTCAGAATTTAATACTAATAATTTAGAAGAAAATTTTATATAATCAGAAATCTAACCTCATTATCATTCTAACAAAAAAAACTGGAGCACGTTTGGAGTCCGGAGCTAGGAGATATTGTCTTTTTAATTCGTCATAACTAGTAGAAAATGAGGCTGAATTTATGACGAATTTTGACTATTTTTGGACAAAAAAAAGAGAAATTTGGGAAAGAAAAATATGAAGGATGAGGTATTTATAATGGTGGATACTACTTAATTAAATACGACTAGGATTGGTTAATTTGGATAGGATTATGATGAATTTAAATAAGGATAGGATATGCATGAAGTTGATTTCCTAGTAGGTTCAGGATTTGAATTAATTTAAAATAGAGTTTAAATTTATCTAAATAATTTATAATCTTAAATATAATTAAAGATAATACAAATAATTTATAAAATCTTATTAATATCTATTAACACTAAATTAGCATCTATCTAATATTAAGACTATATATATCCAAATAAATCCTAAATAATTTTAAAAATCTAAATAAATTTCTTAAAATTCTAAATAAATTATAGAAAAATATAATTAAATATTTTAAACTAAAATAAATATTTGGTAGGAACAATATGCAAGTATGGTCTCATAGTAAATCATAGAAGTCCTAGAAATTTATGTTTTCTAAGTTTTAATTACCAAAAATTCTAGAAAAATCTCCAAAAATCTAAAATAACCTAAAATAATTCTAAATGAATATTTATATAAGTAAATATACTAAAAAAAATTATTTTCTAATTAACTAAGAGAATACTCTAAATAAGTTCAACATCTATAATAAATATAATAATATAAAATATACACAAATACCTATTTTGGGTGAGGGAGTTTACAGACATTTTATGGACCACAGGGAGAGTAACTGCTGACTTGGACCTTGTAGCCAGGAGTGATTCCGGGAGGTTTAGCAGGGATCAATAGTTATTTAGTTAGTTTTTATTAGCAGTTTATGGTACCGAATTTGTCTTCGGCATACTTTGTTGAGACTTGGATATTATTGTTGAGTTAGATTATTTTATTTAGACTTGTGTTACAATTTGGTTTATTTATTTCTTTTATATCTTATCGTACTTTAGCTATGTGATTAAGTATTGTTCATATGATATTGTGCTATATGTGACTCCTTATGGAGTTGGATGCTCGTGTGAGAATGATTAGATAGCATTGTGACCTAGACAACGTTCTACCGCCGATGCTGCGGCGTAGGCTAGACGTACCCACGCACTCGTGCCCCTACACCAGGTGCGGGTCGTGACATACTCTGCTAGTTCTCTATTTTGTATTAATAGCTTCATGATCATCTATGTATATTTGGTTTGGGATGCTTTACTATTTTGCTCCTGATGATCATATTTTTTGTATATTGCTTATCTGTTTGTGATTAAGACACCTAGGATCGTTTGACCTAGGATTGATTAATGGATTATAGTATTAACTCCCATGTTTTATAGCTTCACCGTATATGTAGAGTACTGGCATGCTCTAAGTATACGAAGCTGACCGTTGTCTGCCCCCGCTCTCCAGTATTTTAGTTCTGGGGCGTGACATGGTTTTAGTAGTGGCCCATGTAGGTCTATTTTTCAGACAATTGGGGTTATTGCTGATTAGGTGTCTCAATCTACTTATTTCTTCCATGATATCTTTTCATCTTACTCTATACCTCTAGTCTTGACATGTTACCTGATTTGATTATTGATCTATCATGTCCCTTCAATTTACTCCTTGTGTCCTTTGACTTTCAGGGGCACTATTCCTGATTCTTCTGATCAGATTATTCGAGTTCCGGCGATGACAGAGTAGAGACCAGTAGGCCAGCCGATTCCTGAGGATCAACATCATCATTCAGGAGCAAATTCGAGGATTGATCCTGGGGTAGAGCAGTATATTCATCCCTATATGTTGGCAGTACCAGTACAGCTAGTTCAGACAGAGCAGCCAGATATTATACGAGCACCTATGGATGTTCTAATAGAATTTATGGCAACCTAGCAGTGACAGAGTGACGTACTCACTCACTCAGTCTAGATGGACATGGAGCAAGGTGGTGATCAGATCTATAAATCTGTAACCAGCTTTAGGCGTCTTCGTCCCCCGTATTTCTATGGTAGTGAGGATGTGATAGCACTGATGCATGGCTCCAGGATACTGATGCCATTTTGGAGGTTGTAGGGACTCCGACTAGAAAGCATGTATCAGTGGAGAGACTACAGTTGCTGGATTTGGCCTGCGACTGGTGGATAGCTGAAGAGGTTTCATTGACGATGTCGATTCTTTGGGCAGACTTCAGCGAGAGGTTTCAGACCCGGTATTATGATACAGTATTATATTGCAACTTGCACTAGAGGTTTAATAACCTCAGGCAGATGGGGAGGACTGTCGATGGCTACGAGGCAGAGTTCTGTAGACTTAGCCGGTTTGTCCCACCTTGGTGGCGATCGAGTTAGACCGTGCTAGAAGGTTCCAGCAGGGGCTTCATCTGGAGATCATACTGGCAGTGGAGCAGCATAAGTTCAAGACTTTCAATGCCGTGATGAGAGCGAAGAGGAGGCACGAGTATACCTCTCAGAGGATAGTCAATAGGATTGGGAGTCACAAGAGGTCCTACTCTACCTTGAGGGACTATTCCACCTAGACTTCGGTACCAGCACAGCAGTCAGGGCATTGGAGATTAGATCCCAGCGGAGGCCTGCACCGGTGTCTTTATTTCAGCATTCATCGCAGATGCATCACCAGTAGCAGAGGTCAATTTCTTTAGTAGGGTGTTCCCACTATAGAAAGTTAGGGTATTTCTTTCGGAATACCGCAAGACACAGCGCTTATGTCTGGTATGTGGTGGAGCGGACCATATAATGAGAATTTATCCCTGGAGGGCTCCAACTGAATCCTCATCAGTCCAGCAGCATCAAGCCCCGAGGCCTACACTGATGCAGACCCAGACATTACAGTAGTAGAGGCCATAATAGTATGCTCAGGCCCAGGTTCAGGCTAGGCATGGAGTCCAGTAGCAGAGGGGACCCGCACCCAGAGGGCAGGGTCAGCAACAAAATGGAGTAGCAGTCCCGAGGTAGGTGGATGAAGAGTTTGGCATCTTGGAGCAGGTGTTGACCGATGATGGTCAGATTGTAGGTGATGTCCTGAGCATCCTTTTGTTTATATCTTTTCTTGGGTTCTAATATATTATGTGAGTGAAGATGATTATCTCGCCTCTTACTTCTGCCTGCGTATCTCGTGATACGTAATACTTATCATATATTATGACTACGAAGGTACGTCCCGGGCTGAGTCATGTCTTTGACTGGGTCGTTGGTACCGACTTACCTCGAGACTTGATCCTTGTCCATTTTGGGAATCAGCGTAGGCTAGCGAGGATAGATTCCTACTTAGCTGATTCGAGAGATATATTTATCATTGTGCCTCTATGACCTTCTTTCTGGTAATGTAGTTGCTTCTGCATTTATTTATATTATTGAATTCTTTCATTTCCTGTCTATATGCCATGCTTGCTTTATTGAGTTAGTTATGTTTTTTGGAGCTTTATATTTTGGTGCTTTAGTAAAATTTTGAGGACAAAATTTTTCTAAGGATGGGAGAGTTGTGAGACTCTGTCTCACAATATCTATATCGGAAAATAGATACGTATTTTATATTGCATATTTTATTTTTTTTGAAATTTATGGGATTTTTAAACTTGGAAATTAAAACTTTACTACCTGACTGATATACAGACGCTATACTGTCCGGTAGATATTTTACTTTTTGAGATATTTTTAAGATATTTTCTATAAATAGTGCTTGATTTCATTTTATTTCTTTCTTTGTCTTTCTCTTTCTCTCTCTTTTTTCTTTATTTCTCTCTCAAGCTTGGAGCTTTGGTCTTGAGACCTGGAGTGTAATTTCTGAACCCCTTCGTAGTAGTGGACTAGAAGGTTTAGGCTGGGAGCTTGTTCTAGGGAAGTACATCTTGCCGATTATATGAACTTCTTTTACTTTCTATTATTTTCTTTCCTAAAGATTTGATTGTTGATTTTTAGCTTAGACTTTCTTTACTATTATTGTTTATCTCATGATTTCTAGCCTTTTGACCGTCTCGGTTTTGATTTCTGGTAGAATCTTGTCCCGTCCCTTTTTGTTAACTCGGTAACAGAAATTGTACCAGAGTTGTGACCGTGAGATTTAGTCCATATTGTGATATGAGATTTACCACTAGAATTGACTTCTTGTTAGACTTGGTTTTGGTGATTTTCGATGTTTGATTTAGGTCCCAGAATCAGATTTGACTTTGGCCTAGTATTCCCTCAAAAATCGGCATACCGACGGTATACTATAGTATACCGACAGTATTCTGATTTTGATCGACTTAGAATTCTAGATATTTTTCTATGAAACCTTTTCAGCATACCGACGGTATACTGTAGTATACCAATGGTTAACCGACCTTGCCGATATTGTTAACCGACCTCAGGATATTTATCTTGGTCGGCATATCGACGGTATACTATAGTATACCGACGGTATACCAATTTGTTGGAATCTAGAACTTGTTGTGGTTTTGTTGTCTCTGGACCGGCATACCAACTGTATACTGGAGTATAACGACGGAATACCGATTGAGCTCTCTTTTGCATGTGATTCCTTTTCTTGTGCTCTTTGATGCTTGTACCTAGCTTTCTTGTATTTATTGTTTTGTATATCTATTTATGCCTTATTGTCTCGACATGACATTTTGTATAGATAGGGGCCTTCCACCCTTTATGCACCTGCCCAGTACATGTTACCTATCGAAACATATGACCATGCATTTGTATTAGTAGAGATTGATTACACTCTATATACATTTGACATGACCAGATATTTGTATTAGTAGAGGATGATTACACTCTATGTACATTTGACATGACCAGACATTTGTATTAGTAGAGAATTATTATACTCTATGTACATTTGATATGACTAGGTATTTGTATTAGTAGAGGATGATTACACTCTATGTACATTTGATACGACCAGGTATTTGTATTATTAGAGGATAATTTACACTCTATGTACATTTGACTCGACCTAGGCATTTTTATTAGTAGAGGATAATTTACACTCTATGTACACTTGACTCGACCCAGATATATGTATTAGTAGGGAACGATTACACCCTATGTACATTTGTCCAGTATTTAGAAGGTCGTGGCTAGTATTAACATTCTTATATTTTTTGTTCGTGGCATTTATCTATTGTGGTTGAGTTATGTACCTTAGCTCTGCGTTTACCTGTGTAGTTGTGGTTGATCCGTCTTTTACATGTAAAGTTATGTTGTTCAATTATGTTGTCAGAGTCTTTACTTTCTATTATAGTTATGTGTATCGTTATTTGGCATGTTTTATGCGTCCAATTATTTTTTGTGTTTACATGGTGCTCATTATATTCCTAATGGTTATATGTTATAAGCTTATTGTCTTTCTCTTCTCGGGATAAATGAATTAGTAGTGCGCGAGTCTCAAATCATATTTATTTATTCATGTTGCTTAGTATATTGTAGCTCTATGTTGTTTTGTTGGTTTTAGTTCTTAGTTTTTGGCTTCCTTTGTGGTACTTGCTATTTGGGGGTCTGACCCCACTGGTTTCGCATGGCTAGATCCGGTAGCAGAGCCCGAGGACCTTATATTCCTTCCTGTGGATAGTGACTACCTGGAGCACCAGACAGCCTGAGTGAATTTTCTTGTATCCCTACTAGATCTCGTAATGTATATTCTTTTGAGGCATTTAGCTACCGAGCATGTTTAGTTCATATTTTTGACTTGATATTCTGCCCATGGGCACTAACATGATTAGCATTTATCTAGACCATGGGTAGTGTTGATCATGTATGACTTATACTCTTCTAGTTCTCTATTTTGTATTACTAGCTTCATGATCATCTATATATATCTGGTTTGTGACGCTTTACTATTTTTCTCATTATGATTATATTTCTTGTATATTGCTTATCTGTTTGTCATTGAGACACCTAGGACCATTTGACCTAGGATTGACAGATGTAATGTAGTATTAACCCCCATGTTTTACATCTTCACTATATATGCGGAGTACTAGCATGCCCTAAGTAAATGTAGTTGGTCGTTGTCTGCCCCCGCTTTCTATTATTCTGGTTCTGGGGTATGACATATCTCTCCTACAAGCTGACCGTCGAAGATAACCATCGTCGGCATCTACAAGTGTTAGAGGCACTTGACAAAAAAATTCTCTTGGCTCAGCAGCGGATTGAGCTATATTAAGCACGATTGTCAAGAGCTTTCAACAAAAGGGTAAAATCAAGGACATTCTAGGTCGACGATCTCGTTATAACGGTGAGAAGATCAATGGTCATGACCCACAAGTCGGCAAGAAAGTTTTAATCCAAATTGGAGGGTCCCTTCGTAGTGGAGACAATCTACTCCAATGGCACGTACAGGCTCGCTAAGCCTAATGGTGACTTGCTAATGATGCCAATTAACGAAAAATTCCTAAAAAAATACTATGACTAGGCATATATTTTTGCACAAAAAAAGAGTATGTATTGCATTCTTTCCCCTGTATGTAATCCGGTCTGCCTGCGTCGTACATGTTAAAATTTTATTATTCGTACTCAGGAGTCCAGAGTACGCCATAGGTAATGGATCCTCAAAAATCCTCCAAGACAAATAGTTTACATCCACATCACCTCTAAACAACAAGCCGTTCGTCCTCCCAGTAGAGTAAAGGAAAAAAAGTCATGTCCATATTACCACTGACTCGTCTCTCTTCATCTCTACAATAACACCTCGCCCTGCTCGCACTCATTATATACATGTAAACTTTCTTTCCTACATGGTCTGTACCAAATATTCTAACCATTGTAGATGGTGTCTCTATTAAAGATTTTCTCAAAATACTGCTTTAACCTATCATGTACATATTACCTCTAATAGGGCCTGGTTATCACAAGTTATGATACTATTCTACATTCATATTACCTCTATTATAATATTCTTAGCTACGATACATACGGCAACAGAAAAAGTTCTAAAAGGAAAGAAAAAAATTCATTGATATTCAAGATCATAAGTACATATGATAGAAGTCCATTACATTCAAAAAGAATTTTTATCGATATTCAAGATCATAAGTACATATAATGGAAGTCTATTACATTCAAAAAGAATTTTTATTGATATTCAAGATCACCGGTACATTTGGAAAAGAAGGGGACCCCTTTGTGCTATTTCTGGTACCACCGCGGGTAAAGCCGGCAGCTCAACACATTCTGGGTCATCACTTCAGCAAGCTCCATAGTGCAAGACACAATACAAGGAATAGAATTATTATGACCCACACCAGGTGTAGGGATGCAAGCCGGAACATCGCCCAGCCTACGCCGCAGAATCGGCGGTAAAACATTATTTGGATAATCTATCTAACAATATAATGAGCCACCAATAATATCATTATACTCAATCACAGATCTAAGATAGAAAAGAGCACGAATATGATAGAAGAATAAAATAGTCACAATATAACTCATGAGTCAAAATAATAACATCAATAAGTCTGAAGAAATACTAAACAATAAGCTGGAGACAAATCTAGTACAAGAGAATGCTAAGAAGCTATAAGTCTCGGGTCATCTGTCTCAGTCGGGATGAGTCCCTCCTGACCCAGGGTCTCTGACTCTATGCCCACAACATCCTGAGGCCCGTAATGTGTAGGGTACCACTCCTCAGTGTCATCTGAGAAAAAATATCCAGTTAGGAAAGGAGCAGAGTATATCTCTAACAGCAGTTCTAATCAATGATATAAACTATGTAACAGTAAATAGATGTGAATAAACAAGATGCAACAATAGATACAAGAGATATACAATGAAGAAAATACTATAAATAAATACGATAATGGATAATATGACAATGAACAAGAATACTAATGACTAAGTGTGTGAGTACTAGCTTTAACATATGATCGGCTTGGGAACTTGTACAAGAAAACTTGCACAGGAATAATGGCCTGGTTAGTCATACGTTCGGAGTATGACCAACAGTCACAGAAAAAAAGACATGCACAAGAAGGGTATGATCACATATCTACACTAAAATACTCCCCACCCCCGACTGGTATAGGGGATCCAACCATGGTACGCTATGGCACAGGATTATCCAGGAAGATAGTGACTCTTCCCGAGAATCAGTGTCTATACATATACAAGATAAATAATGAAATAAGGCTTGCACAAGATACACCATATACCAAGGAATAATATCTCATAACGAGATCCGGATATACCAATCTGTGTAACCATCGTGTCAAGAAAACATGGATATAACATGGATATCAATACTAGATATAATGAACATAGAGGATATCATAAATGAGAAACTATAAAAGAACACAGATGTCTGATACGGTGCCTCGAAGACTTAGATACGGAATACAACATCAATACAAGGTTTCGGAATAAAAATGAGTTAAACTAGTCAACTTCTAGGTCAAAAAGCTATTTCTAAGTCAAAATAGTCAAACTAGGTCAACTTTAAGTCAAATCAGCCAAAATTGGTCAAACTACCTATTTCTAGGTTGCATGAGTCTATCTTAATGATATTGGGTTCATAAATTATGAAACTAGATAATACAAGTTAAATCTAGGATACTAAGATATCGTATCGTAAGATACGCAAACAGGAGATAGAAAATATTACATATGTATATTCAATCAATAATATGTATACTAATCGTAACTACCAAATGCTATGCGGATACCTTGGCTTTAAACCAATCGGTATCTCACCACTAAACACTCATCTTGGTATCCAACCCCATTATCTTGAGTATCCTCAAATACCTTGACCCTTACCTTGGTATCTCAAGGTAAATGTGATATCTAGTATATATTAGTTACCCAAACACTAACCCATATGCTAACTTATAGCTAAACTATTTTATCATCTAATATATATCAATACATGGATACATATACTACATACACCAACTATTCTAACAATACATATATACATATATCTAGATCTAGCTAACTACTAATTGCTAAACATTAAAACTAGCTAACTAGTAGCTACCTAGCTGAACATAAAAATTTTGCTGCCCGTTGATGTAAACTGTTATTGCTGCTGTAAAAAGCTACTGCTACTACTGCTACTACAGTGAGCTGCTAGTGCTGTTGCAAAAAACTGCTGCTGTTGTTGCTGGTAACGGCTGCTGTTGCTTCAATAAGCTGCGGCTGCTGCTGTTGCTATTGTTGGTAACTGCTGCTGCTTCAAAAAATTACGGGTTCTACTGTTTTTGGTAACTGCTGCTGCTGCTTGAATAAGCTGCGGCTGCTGCTGCTGGAAGCTGCTGCTGCTGCCCCTGTAGCTTCTGCAAGCCGAGCCTCAATCCCCCTCTTGCACACACACACACAACAACACACATATGTACACATGGATTCCTCTACATATGTACACATAGATATATATACACTTATCAATATAAATATATACATATACACCCAAGTAATTATACCCTCATCTATACAATGTATATATAGATATAACCATACACATATATATATATGTACATATACCTATACACTACTAGATATAGTATCCCAAACATATATATATACATAGCCTTACATACACATATACCTATATATAGATATAGTATCTCCTATATATTTACTTATCAATATATACATATAGATAACTTATGAGAACATACACACCAATATACATAACATGTAATCAACACAAGTAGATATATAGATATATATTGAATAGTATTTATATATCTATATACATATATACATACATATATATAGATATCTATATACATAAACATAAACATAATACTTATACTTCTATATATGAATACATATATTACCAATAACTAAGAACAAAGAAATTGGATCTAGAATTTAAATACAACAAACACGTGGAGTGCATCGTACCTGTATCATACTAGATCTATGATACGCTTGCGACACGAGTCCACCACACTACCAAACATACCCCAAAGAACACAAACAAGTCTAATATATTATTTATGAACAATACGAAGAGTCAACACATATTTACTTGTCCGTATTAAAATATGACATGCACAAAGTCCCGTGTCGGAGGAAAACCTCCTAAATCAATACGTATCACCAAATTATTGGGATACGACCTACTTGTACCTAATTATGGACACGACACTAGCCCCAAACACATGTCAAGTTGATCTGTAGGATCAATTGACAAACACAACAAGTGTCAATCTTGGAATTCTCTAAAAATTGATACAAAAAGTACCATAACTTTCTCAATTGGCCTCCTATGAACTCAATTCCAATTTCTATGGGTAGCCTATGCATATGGGTTGATTTCTCATGATTAAATCTCAGATTTAGAACCTAAATGAAGGAGAAAAACTAAATTGTACTATTGAAAGATGGATTCCTAATGCAACCTCCAAATGTGATGAAATTGGCCTCCAACTTATAGGTCCTTGCTCCTCTTTGTAGATCATTGCTTTCTCCTTCTAGATCCTTGCTCTACTAGCCTCAAATGGTGATTTGGAAAGGAATTGGGTTAAAATTTGGTAGAAAAATGATGTGGTAATGAGGAAATTTGGTTAAGGGAAATTCTAGATCTAGATTTGAAATAAAAAGATGAGAGAAAAACTTTTTCCCCCTCTATATGTAGGCCGACCTCCTTGCCCCTTCCTCAAGCTACTATGTAATGTCTATTATATCCCTTGGGGCCTCTCAGGATAAAATAATTAGGGAGGGAAGGTTCTAGTCTAATGGTTTAATTAAACTAATCATCCTCCTAATGAATGGGCTTCTATTTGGGCTCAATTCTAACAATTTATACATATTGGTCCATGAGTCTAAACTAAACTAGTTAGGTCTACTAACACAAGTCCAAAATAATAAACTAACATCTAACAATAATAAAATAATATAATAAATAATTATTCACATGTACAATATTTAATTAATTATAAAATTACCAAAATATTATTTTCTAGAAAATATGGTAGTGACAAGTCTACCCTCCTTAAAATAATTTTGTCCTTAAAATTCAAAGACAAAAACATCCCCCAGAAAATAACAGAACATAACAAAAGAACAGAACATAACTATGAAAGAACATACCTCAAGGCATAAACAAATATGGATAACGCTCTCGCATTTCATCCTCTTTTTCCCAGGTAGACTCCCCCGGAGAGTCATGCCTCCATGCGACGCATACGAAGGAAAAAGTCTGGTTCCTCAATACCTTCTCTCTCCGATCCAGAATCTCAACTGGCTGTTCTGGATAGCTAAGAGTAGGGCCCACCATTATCTCTGAGTAATCCAACACGTGACTAGGATCTGCCACGTACCATCTCAACTACGACACATAAAACATGTTGTGCACTCCCTCCAATGCAGGTGACAAGTCTAGTCTATAAGCAACTGTACCGATCCTCTCGAGAATAGTGAAAGGTCCGATGAATCACGGACTAAGCTTTCCATCTCCACCGAAGCGAATCATGCCTCGTGTCGAAGAAATCCTCAAAAATACCAAACCACCCACCTCGAACTCTAAATGTCTCCGATGGCTATCGGCCCAATGACGTTGTTTGTCTTGTTCCACTCAAAGTCTTTCTCTGATCATCTTAACCTTCTCCGCTGCATCCACAACCATCTCTGGCCAAAGCAAAATTCTTTCTCCAACATCGTCCCATGACAAGGGAGTATGACATCTCCGACCGTACAGAGCCTCAAATGGTGACATCTTTATACTAGCCCGGTAGCTGTTGTTGTAAGCAAACTCTACCAAATAATGATGGTCCTCCCAAGATCCCCCGCAATCTAGTACACAAGTGCACAATATATCCTCGAGAGTCTAAATAGTTCTCTCTGACTGCCCATCTGTCTGGGGATGATATACAGTACTGAACTTGAGCTGGGTGCCCAAATTCGTCTATAAACTCCTCCAGAAATGAGAAGTAAAATGACTATCCTGATCCGAGACTATGCTAACGGGAACTCCATATATCCTGACGATCTGTCTCACATACATCTCTGCCAGCTTCTCCGTAGACAAATCCACCTTAAAAGAAAAAAAGTAGGCCGACTTGGTCAACCTGTCAACGATGACCCAAATCGCGTCTTTCCCTTCTGGAGATCATGGAAGTCCGAACACAAAATCCATAGTAATATGCTCCCTCTTCCACTTTGGAATGGGTAATGGATGAAATAAACCTCCTGGCCTCTGCCTTTTGACTTTCACCTGTTGGCACACTAAGCATCTGGATACAAACTGTGATACTTTCCTCTTCATAACAAACCACCATACACTCTCTCGCATATCCCGATACATCTTATTGACACCTGGATATATAGAATACCGAGAGCGATGTGCTTCCTACAACACCTTCTCACGCAGCTCCCCACTAGGCACACACAATCTAACTCCATACAGCAAAGAACTATCCTCAGCAATAGTGAAATCATCCCCCCAATCCTGCTCTCACCTGAGCTCTGATGCTCCTCAGAGATACATCCTCATACTGTGCTGCCTTGATCATGTTTATCAAAATTGAGTGTATCTGCAATCCCAACATCTACATAGCCAAACCAGGAACTATCACCTCAATGCCTAAGCTCTCCAAGTCCCCCAACAAATATCGATCCTGCGTCAAGAATATAGCTACCGGATACCTGCTCAAGGTATCGACAACTACATTAGCCTTCCCAGGATGATACTACAAAAAGATATCAAAATCCTTCATCAGTTCCAGCCACCGACGTTGCCTCATATTCAATTCCTTCTGTGTGAAAACGTACTTCAAGCCCTTGTGGTCTGTGTAGATCTTCACACACTCTTCGTACAAATAATATTTCTACAACTTCAGGGCAAAGATGACTGCGGCCAACTCTAAATCATGGGTAGGATAGTTCTTCTCATGATGATGTGATTGCCTGGATGCATAGGCAATCACTTTCCCATTCTGCTGAAGAACATAACCCAAACCTTTCTCCGATACATCACTATAAATAGTAAAACCTCCAGACCCTGATGGCAACGTCAAAATAGGAGAAGACGTCAACCTCTTCTTCAATTCCCCAAAAGCAACCTGACAATCCTCCGTCCAAACAAACTATGCATCCTTCCTGGTGAGTCTGGTCATCGGCTCGTAATCCTCCAAAAATCCTACATAAACTTCCTGTAGTAGCCTGTCAATCCCAAGAAACTCCTGATCTCGGCTATCGAACTCGGGGTCTTCCAAGACTCCACTGCTGCAATCTTCTTCGGATTCACTGAAATACCATCACCAGTCACAACATGCCCCAAGAACTCCATCTTGTCCAAGAAGAACTCACACTTGGACAACTTCCCATACAGCTTCTCATTTCTCAACACATCCAACATAATCCGCAAATACTCCTCGTGCTCCTCCGGTGTCTTCGAGTATATGAGTATGTCGTCGATGAACACCACCACGAACTTGTCAAGGTACTGATGGAACACCTTGTTCATCAAGTTCATAAATACCGTTGGTACATTAGTCAATCCAAATGGCATCACCATAAACTCATACTGACCATACCGAGTTCTCAAAGCATTCTTCGGTATGTCCTCTGGCTTCACTTTCACTTGGTGGTAGCCTGATCTCAAGTCTATTTTAGAAAATACCTTGGCACCACTCAACTGATTTAACAAGTTATCAATCCGTGGCAAAGGGTACTTATTCTTGATAGTGAGATTATTCAATATCCTGTAATCAATGCACATGCGCACTGATCCATCCTTCTTTGGTACAAACAATACCGGGGCTCCCCACGGTGAAGAACTCGATCTGATAAACCCCTAATCCTGTAATTCGTCCACCTGCTTCTTCATCTCGACCAGCTCGCTGTTGTCTACTCTATAGACATATTGTGAAATTGGTTCTGCACCTAGCACCAAGTCTATAGAAAATTCAATATCTCGATCTTACGGCAATCCTGGCAATTCCTCAAAAAACACATCCAAGAACTCTGCTATCAATGGATGCGGCAACTTCTTGTCTTCCACCATAGCTCCACAAATAATGCCTTCTCCCTGTTCTGCAGCTCCTCTAGCAAACTCGAACTCTGGCTCTCCTGGCGGGCTAAACAAAACTCTACCTCTTCTATAATCTATACTAGCACGGTGCCTACTTAACCAATCCATCTCGAGTATAATATCGTAGCTCGGAAGTGACATTACAAGTAGACACGCACTCAACTCCCGGCCTCCCAGAGTAACTCTTCGATCCTTGCAAATATCATTAACCAGGATAATGCCTCTCCCGGTCATGATCTTACAAGTCCTAAGCAAAGACTCAGCTACCAAACCATGCCTTAAAGCAAAAGAAACAGATACAAAAATATGGGAAGCACCACTATCAAACAAAGCTAAAGCTGGAATAGAATCAAGAAGTATAGAAACAGCGATGACATCTCCGGTGGGCTCATCCTCTTCGACGATCATAGCAAACGCTCGTCCATGACGTATACCTCACTAATGCTGATGATTGACATAAAGCTACTGCTGGATCGGAAGCGGTCCCCTCGGCTATACTACAGGTGGTCTCGCTTGTGTCCTCGGAGCTAAAGCTGCTCCCTGAACAGCACGACAAGAAAACTCTCTCACCTGATGCCCCTCGGCACCATAATACAAACAATCTCCCAACCTCTTCCTGCAAACTTCCCAGATGTGGCCGGGCTTCTTACAGAAGTGGCAGGAAGCTTGTTGTAACTGTCTCTGCTACTGTGGTGCCTGGTGAAATGGCACCCTTGCTGGAGTCTGGTGCTGTTGCGGCTGTTGGAAAGGCCTAGACTAGAAATGAGAACACTTGGCAGATACTGCACTGCTGTTGGCCCCCAGAAAGGAATCACGATCTCTCTTGGGCTTTAAACCCAACTCCCTCTCAACCTTGCGTGCCTTCGCAAGTATCTCCGTGTATGTCTTGTAAAAAGACGAAATAAGGATCTTCACTTCCCAATTTAGACCCTTACAAAAATGAATAGCTCGAACCTCTGGCTCTCTCACCAAATACTCTGCAAATTGGCTCAGCCTGTCGAACTCTATAGCGTACTCCTCCACAGACATGCTCCCCTGAATAAGGGTCTCAAAATGCCTCTCCAAGTCTAGCATGTCTGTCCGAGCAAAGAACTTCTTCTTGTAGAGGTCCTTGAATACCTCCCAAGGCTGTCCTGCGTCAACAAGAATTGGCTCATTCCTGAACCAAGTACGGGCGACGTCGAATAGTTGACGTCCTACCGCCTCAACCTTTATATCCTTAGAAAGATGGGACACCCTCATAAGATGCTCAATGTCCTTGAGCCAATCATCACCAAAGACGATGCCCTTCGTCCCCTTGAAGACCCTAGGCTTCAGCTTCTTGAAGTCCTGAATATTGTCTGGCCAAAACTGAGCAACTTGAGGAGCAACCTGCTATTGGACCAGAACTCCTCTCTCTACTACGGCACGAGCAAGCTAATGAGCACTCTCGATTCCCTGCTGCAAGATGTCGGTCTGTCTCTGATGTGCCTCAGACTGAGCCCTTTGTGCCTCCAATATCTCATAAAACAGTGAGAATATCTGTGTCGCATCTGCTGGCACGGAAGGTAGAGGTGGAAGTCCCTCAGATACAGCTGTCATAGTCCTCTGAATAGGTGGTAGACCTCCAAAAGTAGCTGACACTCCAATCACCAGAGAAGTGACTGGTGCAGGCCATCGGGATATCGCAGACCTCTCAGAAGCTGCTCTCCCCTGCTACGATCTAGTCTTAGGCAGCATCCTAAGACAAAGCAAAATAAAGAATCAATATGGCACATGATGTAAGATGCTCAAAGGAAGGAAGTTAAAAGATCAAGTATCAATATCAAGAAAGAATAGTTGAATGAATCAAAAGAATTTTTTCCAGATGTGATTGAGTATTCTCAGCCTATAGCATATATCCTATATCCTGAAACAGGCTCATAATAGCACTCAATTCAAAGCACCACGATGAATCGTACTAGTTGCGACCTCGAAGACCTGCATGGGCCACTACTAAAAATGTATCACGACCCACACCCGATATAGGGATGCAAGTCAGGAACTACGCCCAGCCAACGCCACAGAACGCGATAGAAAGTTGTTTGGATACTTTATCTAACAATATAATAAGCCACCAACAATATCAGTATACTCAATCACAGATCTAAGATGGAAAAGAGCACGAATATGATAGAAGAATAGAATAGTCATAATACAACTTATTAGTTAAAATAATAACATCAATGAGTCTGAAGAAATACTAAATAATAAGCTGGAGACAAATCCAGTACAAGAGAATACTAAGAAGCTACAAGTCCCGGGTTATCTATCACAGTCAGGATGATTCTCTCCTAAGCCAGGGTCTCTGACTCTAAGCCCACAATATCCTGAGGCCCATAATTTGTAGGGTACCACTCCTCAGTGTCACCTGAAAAAAATATCAAGTCAGGAAAGGAGCAGAGTACATCTCTAACAGCAGTTCTAATCAATGATATAAACTATGTAACAGTAAATAGATATGAATATACAAGATGCAACAATAGATACAAGAGATATACAATAAAGGAAATATTGTAAATAAATACGAGAATGAATAATATGACAATGAACAAGAATACTAATGACTAAGTGTGTGAGTACTAGCTTTAACATGTGATCGGCTTGAGAACTTGCACAAGAAAACTTGCACAAGAATAATGGCCTGGTTAGTCATACGTACGGTATATGACCAACACTCACAGGAAAATAAAACATACAAAAGAAGGGTATGATCACATATCTACACTAAAATACTCTCCACCCCCAACTGGTATAGAGGATCCAACCATGGTACGCTATGGCACAGGATTATCCAGGAAGATAGCAACTCTTCCCTAGAATCAGTGTCTATATATGTACAAGATAAACAATAAAACATGGCTTGCACAAGATACACCATAAATCAAGGAATAATATCTTATGACAATATCCGGATATACCAATTCGTGTAACCATCGTGTCAAGAAAATATGGATATCTACACTAGATACAATGAACATAGAGGATATCATAAATGAGAAACTATCAGAGAATGTACTCGCCTGAAATCCGATGAATAGTCTCATAGATGTCTGATATGGTGCCTCGAAGACCTAGATAGGGAAACAACATCTATACAAGATTTTGGAATGAAAATAAGTTAAACTAGGCAACTTCTAGGTCAAAGAGCCATTTTTAAGTCAAAACAGTCAAACTAGGTCAACTTTAAGTCAAAGCGGTCAAACTTGGTCAAACTACCTATTTCTAGGTTGCATGAGTCTATCTCAATGATATTGGATTCATAAACTATGAAACTAGGTCATACAAGCTAAATCTAGGATACTAAGATACAGTATCGCAAGATACGCAAACAAGAGATAGGAAATATTACATATGCATATTCAATCAATAATATGTATACTAATCCTAACTACCAAATGCTATGTGGATACCTTGGTTTTGAACCAACTCGGTATCGCACCACTAAACACTCATCTTGGTACCCAATCCCATTATCTTAAGTATCCTCAAATACCTTGACACTTACCTTGGTATCTTAAGGTAAATGTGATATCTAGTATATATTACTTACCCAAACACTAACCCATATGCTAACTTATAGCTAAACTATTTATTATCTAATATATATTAATACATGGATACATATACTATATACACCAACTATTCTAACAATACATATATACATATATCTAGCTACTAGCTAACTACTAATTGCTAAACATTAAAACTAGCTAACTAGTAGCTACATAGCTGAAAATAAAAACTCTGCTGCCCGCTGATGTAAACTGTTGCTGCGAGAAAATAATGTTGCGAGAAGCTGCAGCTGCTGTTGTCGCAAGCTGATGCTGCTACTGTAGAGAGCTGTTGCTGCTGCGAAAAGCTGCTGCTACTGCTACTGGTAACTGCTGCTGCTACTTCAATAAGCTGCGGCTGCTGGTAACTGCTGCTGCGGCTGCTGCTACTGGAAGTTGTTGTTGCTGCCCCTATAACTTCTGCAAGCCGAGCCTCAACCCCCCTCTTGCACACACACACACAATAATACACATACGTACACATGGATTCCTCTACATATATATATGTATACATAGATATATATACACTTATCAATATACATATATACATATACACCCAATTAATTATACCCTCATCTATATAATGTATATATATATATATATATATAACCATACACATATAGATATGTACATATACCTATGCACTACTAGATATAGTATCCTATACATATATATATATACATAACCTCACATATACATATACCTATATATAGATATAGTATCTCCTATACATATATATATATATATATATATATATATATAGAGAGAGAGAGAGAGAGAATAAGGGAGGTGAGATGGCACCTTACCCTAAAAACAAAGGTGGCGGTGACGTGGCACAATCTCAACCACACAAACGAGGGGAGGGGGTTAAGTGCAAATTGCCAATTATGAAATGTGTGGTTGAGATTGTGCCACGTCACCGCCACCCTTGTTTTTAGAGTGAGGTGCCATCTCACCTCCCTTATTCTCTCTCTCTCTCTCTCTCTCTCTCTCTATATATATATATATATATATATATATAATACTTATACTTCTACATATGAATATATATTACCAATAACTAAGAACAAAGAAATTGGATCTAGAATTTAAATGCAACAAACACGTGGAGTGAATCGCACCTATAGCACACTAGATCTATGATACGCTTGTGACACGAGTCCACCACACAACCAAATATACCATGAATGACACGAGTAAGTCTAATATATTATTTATGAAGAATACGAAGAGTCAAACACATATCTACGTATCTGTGTCAAAATATGACATGCACAAAGTCCCGTCTCGGAGGAAAAATCCCAAAATCAATACGTATCACCAAATTATTGGGATACGACCTACATGTACCCAATTTTAGCCATGACACTAGTCTCAAACACACAAACACATGCCAAGTTGATCTATAGGACCAATTGACAAACACAACAAGTGTCAATATAGGAATTCTCCCAAAATTGACACAAAAAATACCATAACTTTCTCAATTGGCCTATTATGAACTCAATTCCAATTCCTATGGGTAGCCTATGCATATGTATTGATTTTTTATGATTAAATATCAGATTTAGAACCTAAATGAAGGGAGAAAAAACTTAATTGTACCTATTGAGAGATGGATTTCCAATGTAACCTCCAAATATGATAAAATTGGCCTCCAAGTTGTAGATCCTTGCTGCTCTTTGTAGATCCTTGCTTCCTCCTTCTAGATCCTTGCTCTACTAGCCTCCAATGGTGATTTTGGAAGGAATTGGGATAAATTTTGATAGGGAAATGATGTGGGAATGAGAAAATTTGGTTGAGAAAAATTCTAGATCTAGATTTGAAATAAAAATAGGAGAGAGAAACCGTTTCCCCCTTTTTATGTAGACCGGCCCCCTTGCCCCTTCCTCAAGCTACTATATAATATCCATTATACCCCTTGGGGCCTCTCATGAAGAAATAATTAGGGAAGAATGTTCTAATCTAATAGTTTAATTAAACTAATCATCCTCCTAATGAATGGGCTTCTATTTAGTCTCAATTCTAATAATTTATACATATTAGTCCATAAATCTAAATAAACTAGTTAGGTCCTCTAACACAATTCCAAAATAATAAACTAACTTCTAATAATAATAAAATAATACAATAAATAATTATTTACATGCATAATATTTTCTTAATTATAAAATTACTAAAATACTCTTTCCTAGAAAATATAGTAGTGACAAGAATCCATACTAATGGATAATAAAGGAGGTAGCATCACAGAGCTGAGCCTACGCAGACCCAACTCTGTCGTGTGAAAGTTCTAATAGAATTCCCACAACCCTGTAATCACGACGGCCATATACGGGGAATAGCTACAGTGAGCTTGGTTGAAAGGCCGCAAGCAATCTTCCGAGTAATATTTTTGTCCATCATGAACAACGGAACCTATTATATCCTTTTATGCTCCATCAAGACCAAGGCGACCCAAGGCAACTCTTGCATGACAAGTACACACACAAGTCAAAATGCTTACAATAAAGACAGTAAAATAGAAGATATTGGCAAGACAGAAGCAAGTGACCGAGGCACATAGACATCATGCGCAAGGATTAAAAATTTGATATATATATGCGTATCTCGGCCAGAACGCATGTTAGAAATATGGTGCCCCCTCAAGAGTGACAGTCGCATCTAAGCGAAGGGTGGTAGCGCATAGCCTTCCAGCACATGCTTCCGATGAGTGTCCTAAGACAGCGTCACCCATGTGCTAAGTGAAGGATTCTAACCATCAACGCATCTTCATGTCAAAGCCTTTTGGTGACGGCCATGCTTATTAATCTGTGGGGTTCGTCTGCGCATGTTCTTGGCTATTCTTTGCCCATGCAAAATAGGTTGTTAGTGTCTGTGTGCTTTAAGAAAGAGGAGACAATATTTTTCTCTTTGCCTTCCAAAGTGGTAGCTGCAAAAAAATAGTCGACCCTCAGAGGCAGAGAATCGACTAAGCACCTAACCGGACTCCCTAACTTTTGCAAAGGCATCTTGAGAGAAGAAATTGTTCTCTCTTTCTTCCATGGCTCCAATTTATAAGCAAAGAAGGGCATTAAAGCTCCCTGAGTTATTGGGCACAAAGTCCGCGGAATGAATTTCATATTAATTGAATGAACCAACGCCCAGCAAAAATAAAAGAGCAGGGTTTAGGGGAAGATAACTTAGCATCCTCACCCATGCGCCAACAAAGTAAATACGCCAGATATCTCATGCGCCAATAAACTGATGCGTATTTATCATCCATTCTTCTGTTCAAAGTATTCCAAACTTAATTAAGTTCAAAAACTTTAAGGGGTCTTGTAGAAGCATGAAAAAATCTACACCATGCGCCCAACGCAAACACAAGCCATGCACAGTCTTGTGCCAAATGCAATCAAAGGGACAGCCAAGGTTATGCGCTAAAGGCAGATATGCACCAAATACAGTAAAGACCATGTGCTGAAGGCAGCCAAAATTATGAGCTAAAGGCAGACGTACACCAAATATAATCATGCGCCAACATCAGCACAACTAAATTTCCATGCGGCGGTATTCCTATGCCCTGGAAGTTTTTTATGCGACATTGTTCCACTAAAATCTCCATGCAACCAAACATTTATATTATTAACAGACAAGATCCTCAAACAATCAGCACATGATACGTATTGTATAGATTATAGGCATTAGCAACCCCAGATCTTAATTTGCCACGTGGTAGCCACAGGACAGCATGCGCTTATAAATCTACAACCACCATTCTTGGAAAAGAAATTCGAAAGCATAAAATTCGTGTACATACATGCGCACGCCTGATCTTTTGAAGGCTATAAAGAGTTGGTGTCTCCAACACAAAATGATAGAAAAAAGGGAGAGAAATAAAGATAAAAGAAGGAAGGGACATGAACTAAGTCGCATACTCAACTTTCTAAAGGCCTCGCCATTCTATTTCCTTGGAACGTCAACGGAGTAAAGAAGTCGACGACAGACTTGATCTCCACCGTCACACTTGTCCAGATCTATTTTATTTGTACTCAGAACTCTACACATTAGTGTTTCATTTGTACTTCTTTTTGTTCTATTCCAATGAATACGAAAAGTTCGTTCAACTTTTCCCGTATTTTTTACGATGTCGACACCATTAGCTTCCATTGGGTTGTAGTTACCCTGATTTGTTTGTAGTCACGTTTGATAGCACTATTCTCTATGGCACGCAATTATTTTAGTGTTCCTTGTGTTTTAGTTGTTTCTTTTGTGTTTACTTTCTTGTCACTCTTGCACGTTCATTTACTTTATTAAGAATTTAGATTTTAAGGCCGGAGACGAACCATAAAAATGGTGCCCTCAAAGCTTAATATTCACATAATTTATTTTTCATCGATGATGATACAATAGTATTATCAACAAAAAATTTAAAAAACAAAAAAAATAAACAAAATATTATATCAAAAATAATATATTTCATAATGAAATACTAATAAAATTGAAGATGTTCCAAACAAAAAAATTAAAATTGTAACTTATTTTGTTGTTCAATTACCTCCAAGAAATACACACAAAAAGAAAGACATCGAAAGTGGAAATTGATAACGGCAGAAGGGTAGAGAAGATTGAGAGCGACAGATAGTTAGATCGACGGAAGGAGAGAGAATTTTTATAACAACTGCACCAATTTTTTTAATCTAACTTATTTACTTATCTCTTGGTATTCTAATATATGACATTTAGATATCCTATAATAAAAAAAAACTTACGCAGATTAAAAGTGTTAGAATGAGTCTGTTGGATTTTTTTTTCAAAATTAGGCTTATATACATAAAAAGCATTAAAAATTTTGGTGCCCTCTAAAATTTTGGGCCCGAGGCAACCGCCTCATAGGACTCATATCATGTCCGACCTTGTTCATTTACTATATATTAGAAATATTTTTATTATATTACTACGTCCCTTCTGAGGACCTGATTATCTCTCCATGTTATTGCTGAGCTCACTTTATTTAATCGATGGATGGATGGTTGATGATTGTGTCTACATTATTCAGGTATCAATAGTGATATACTTCATCATTCTTCTATGTCTATATTTATTACCATAACACTATATGTTATTAGCCTAGTTAAAATAGATACATTTTTATTCTTTTGAGTTTATTCGAACATATATACTAATGGGCTGCAGGCCATGATACATATTTTTCATTCTTATTACTTATTCTTTATATGGATTGAGATATAGTTTGAACTGACATTTTAGACATATACTTACCCTCTAGACAGCGTATATGTATTCGAGTTAGGCTAGAATCAACTTGATACGTAGTTGGTCATTGCCATGTACTCTGGTCCGACGTCTCTTGAGATTGGGGTGTGACACTTCTTACCGATCCAAACGGATCACCATAACTCCTTGAAGAAGAAAACACGATTACAAGCACACGAAAAACGAAGATGACAAGAAGGAATTATCCAAAATGATCTCCTCTTCGATATAGCCATCAATTCTCTCTTTTTCGCTCCAATAGTTGCAAAGCACTCTTGCCTCATTTTGCAATATTTTGAGATATATTTTAGGGTTAGAAAATATCTAATATATATAGCCTCAAATCCATAACTAATCTGAACAATTGAGATATTCCTATTATATTTATACCTAATCCAAACCATTGAGGTATTCCCATTATATACAGGAATACCCAATCAAAACCATTGAAATATTATTATTATATATAGGAATAATCAATCTAAATCTATTGAGGTATTTCTATTATATGTAGAAATACTCAATCCAACACAGGGACATTTTTTACATAGGTTAGGAACCCCACCCACTCCAATATATTCTTGTCTAATGATCTATCAGGTTCTGAACAAGTATTTGTCGAACCTCCTATGACCATATTATTTCATATATAAAAAATATAAACTTTGCTATAATTTTAATGAAATTATTTTCCCTCAAATATATATATATATATATATATATATATATATATATATATATATATATATATATATATATATATCACTACAAAAAAATGCATATTCAGCGACATAAGCAATTTGTAGCGGAAAGATAGATTTATGTCACCAAAGCTTTTCTATGACATATCTCGCTATGACGCACGCATGTCGTCGTAGCCCTATCTGGGAAAGTATTTGGCGACATGAACACACCTTGTCGCAGAAGATTATCCACTTTTGGCGACATATCGTGTGTTTTTTAATAAAAATAACTTTTTGCGACATGTGTGTTGTGTATCGCAGAAAGGTGATACATTGGCAACATAACACATGTCGGGAAAGGATAGTGTAGCCAAATATAAAAATACTTCATGCAACATAATTTTGATGGCACGAAAACTATGTAACAAAATATAAAAATACTTCCTGCTACATAATTTTATGTCGCAAAAGCTAATTTCGTAAGAAATAATTTATTTTTCGCATATATTTTTCAACATAGATAAATATTTCAAAATTAACTTATAAACATTAAAATTTGTATTCAAACAACATGAGAACAAAGAACAATAAGTTAACGTACATGCAACATGATATCCGATATAATGTCTTAACAACTTCAAATAACCCATTTAGGAGAAACATATTGTATTCCACAAACGTACTCTATACAACTATAAAGTAAACAAAAAACACATGAGTTGAATGTATTCCCAAAAAATTAGCCTATAATAATGTATTTTTCGTAATATACATTAGTTTATCCAAAATGATGATGGACCTCAAGATATGAATATCTTCACCAAAAATATGCCTTATTGTCCATATGATCCTGCAAACAAAAATTAAACAAAAGAAATTGTAAGTAAAACAAAATATATACTAAAAGAATGACATGTATCTTTGAAGACTAAAAAAAATACGCAAACATATATGTACCGTATTTTGTTTCATGAAAAAAACTTAGTTATGCTAGAAATTTTCATGATTATAAACAATTAAAATTATTAAACAAAAGAAAATTTTCATGTAGTATGCTTGAATGTAGAGGGTATCCTTTGATACGACAGTTAGGGTAGATTTTTTATCCTGTACTATGGAGTCCGTGTCACGACCCGCACCTGAAAAATCGGGCATGAGTCATGGGTACGTCTAGCCTACGCCGCAGCATCGGCGATAGAATGCTGTCTAGGTCTACTATCTAGCTAACAGTCTCACGCAATCAATATATAAACTTGTCAAGATCTCAACTCTAAACGGAGGAGCAATATCATAACGATAATCATAATGTACTCAATCACGAATCTAAGCACGATAAGATAACAAAGAAGACTAACAACTACAAAGTCTAAACAACTGCTACTAAAAACCACCACAATAATAATAATAATAATAATACATCATCCAAAATTATATACAATACAAGGTCTCAATCCAAAACCGGAGACAAATCCGGTGCTAAAAACTAATAAAAATAACAACTGAGGTCCTAGTGATCCTGGCTACCAACCCGAAAATCACTCATAAACTAGAGGGTCCCTGTCTGCACCATCGACAGGCTGAGGTCCATAAAACGTCGGACACCAATCCTCTGGATACTCTAGAAAAAATATGTCCAGTCAGGACTAGAACAAGTATACCTCTAACAGCAGTTCCAATTAAATGATAAAAACTATAAAATAGTTGTAGCAAGTAGCAAGGTGAAGTAAATAAAGTATGAAACAAGGAAATATACATATCACTGGTGCATAAAGGTAAGGATGCATGAATATTAGAAGCAAGATAGTAATAACTGCAAGATACAAGAAATCTAAACTAAGACTAAGTCTATGCACAAGAACATGTAGTGAGTCCAGCATGAGATACATGTAATGAGTCATGTCTAGAAACTATAAGTGAGACCAATAAGAAATGCAAGAGTCTCCAGACTATAAAAAATGAACTCGTGTCTTTGAAATACCTGTTTCGACATATAAACGGCTAGGGATAAGTACGGCTCACCGTGCACTTGGTGCGCGGCTACTATCATTCCAGATTAGACTAGAGGGGGTGATTCTAGTAATTCCATATGTTAATGTTTACATGTCTACTCGAGTATTTCTCCGCCCCGACTAGTACAAGTGAATCCAAGACCCGACACGTAAATCAAGTATGAGTCCAGCCAAAAACATGAGTGATGCCTGTAGTGATACCTGTAGGTGATGCCAGTAGGTGATTCTAAAATAGAGGCCAAAAACATGAAATATGCGTATCGCAAGTAAATAAATCCAGAAATACCAGTCTGTGTCCCGTGTTGTGCCAGAAAAATCAGAAGATACTTTACTAGAAGCTGAATCATAATAATCATCAGATAATAAAAACTATCAGAGAATGTACTCGCCTGATGTCTTGAGCAACAAGTGATCCGAACTGGTATTGAAAGGACCTATTACAAAAAGCAAAGTTAAACAGGTTTTTAATGAGTTAAACAGATATAAAATAACTAAAAATAGGCTTCTAGGGTCATTCTAGATCAAACGGGTCAAACTGGTGAAATCTTGGTCAAAAAGTCAACCATAGTCCAAAAAGTCAACTCTAGGTCAAATCTAGGTCAAAAGTTAACTTTGGCGGTCAACCGAGTCAACTACGGTCAACTCTAGGTCAAAGTAGGGTGCCCCTAAAATTCTAGGCCAAAAATAGGTCATTAAGCTAATAAACCCTCAACCTCGCCTTCTTGAGATACCGGGATACCCTCGGTATCCGATACCTCGACCTAGGCTACGCACCCCGCCTATACCCACTAAAACCTATGCTAGCACGCATAAATATATACACATATACATATAAAAATTACTCTAATACTATTCCTAGGCAATTGCTCAAAAACCCCGCTCAAAACTCAATACCTTGGATATCTCAAGGTATTGAGATACCTTGATATCTCAAGGTATTGAGATACCTTGATATCTCATGGTATTGAGATACCTTGATATCTCAAGGTATTGATATACCTCTCTAAACCCTCACTAACTACTCCTCTAGCTAACTATTTATGAATATAGATATATACCTAGTTAATAATCTAGGCTAGAATATATATATCTAATATATATATACCTACATATCTATATGTATATATATATCCACATAAACACATATATACCCATATACCCATACCTATACATATATATATCTAGCTATAACTATGCATCTATCTAGCTATATGTATATATACATATACATATAGAGATATATATACCTATCAATCTATCTATCTATCTATCTATCTATCTATCTATCTAATATCTATCTATCTATCAATTTATCTATCTATCTATCTATCTACCTAATATCCATCTATCTATCCATCTACCTATCTATCTAGATATCTATCTACCTATCCATCTATAAATCTTTCTATTTATATATCTATCTATTTATATATCTAGATATCTATCTAGATATATCTATCTATCTATCAATCTATCTATCTATCTATCTATCTATCTATCTATCTACCTAATATCCATCTATCTATCCATCTACTTATTTATCTAGATATCTATCTATCTATCTATTTATCAATCTATCTATTTATATATCTATCTATTTATATATCTAGATATCTATCTATCTATTCATACACATCTCTCCCCGTCCTCACTACCAACTACGCTGCCCCGCTGCTAATGCAAACGCTACTGCGAATGCCTAGCCACTGCTGTTGCGCTGCTGCTGCTGTAGCACTGCGCTGCGGTGCTGCCGCGACGCTGCGGTGCCTGCAGCGGCTGCTGCTGCTCGTTCTGCTGGCTGTTGCAGCGTGCAGTACCCCCCTCGCTGCCTCGCTCTCACACACGACCACACACACACACAAACACGCACACACAATCACACACACATATATATATACACACACCAATATACATACATATATATATACACACAACTATATATATGTATAAACAATATCCATATATATATATACACACACAAACCCATATATATATATACATACACACCTATATATATATATATATATATATATATATATATATACATACATACACACACACACACATAAATATATATATATATATATATATACACAAACACTCACTCATACTCACATACACAAATATATATATATATACTCATACAAACACACACCACACACAACACAACGCACAACACCCCACCAACGCACGCCCAACGACCCCTACATGCACAAACACACATATATATATATAAAATATAACCCGAGAACTCTAGCACAGACTCCCCGAAGCTAACCCAACGTGCACACGAGCCCAAAACTAAGAAACCAAGTCGATATGGCCGTTCGGTCTTTTCGACGAACATGTGGTGTGCGGTTCGCAAAATCTCCTGAAACACACAACAAACCAACTCGGAATCGGCCCAAAATTTTCCCACGGGTTCTAAACGATGTCTAGATCCTAGAAAAAATAATAACTCATCGATTCTAGGTCCGTGGCAAAAACGCGCACGAACATATAATCGGCGACGACGAAAACCCCCAAAACGCCCGAAACGCCATTTTCTCCGCGACACGACTTCACATGTCTGAACGGAGACACGTACTAACCCTCAAGACACCCAATAATGTCTATCTAGGTCCATCTAACCTAGGATATCACCCAAAATTGGGCCAATCTCGGATTTCACCCGAAATTGACACAAAACCTAGTGTTAAAGTCTCCAAACACAACCAAACTTGTTCCAACTTTCTCCCCCGGGTAGCCCTAAGATTTAGGAAGGTTCTAAACCACTAATTATACTATATAAGAGTAATTACAAGGGAGAAAATTAGGTTTTACCTCTTGGGAGTTGGAATCCCAAGCCAAAGTCTCAAAAAAGCTCCAAATCTACCACACCAAGCTTCCAAGCTTCCAATCCAAGCTCCAACACCAAATCTAAGTTCTATCCACCTAGGTTAGGGAAAAGTGTAGGTTTAGGGTTCACATCCATGGAGAATAGAAGAAGAAAAAGGAGAAATAGAGAACTTACTTGAAGTTGGAAGAAGGAAAGAAGAAGAAAGAGTGGAGAATGGAGAAGAAGAAGAAGAAGAAGAAGAAGAAGAAGTGAAGAAGAAGAATGGGGGAGGAGTTGTGTTCGGTCTGGTAATAGGAATAGGGGCCGGCCACAACATGAAAAGGGGTTTACATGGATGAAAAATTATCAAAATGCCCTCCCTAACTTGGGTTTTGGGTTTGGGGTTCCAAAAGTACTCAAACTAACTCCTAATCACTCCAACTAACCTATTAAAAATATAATAATAATTCTAAACCTAAAAATAGGTCTCGCAAGGGTGTTGGTTGGGTCAAACATAGGTCCACTAGGATCTGACAAGGGTCCAGGCTAGCCAAAATACTAAAACAATCAATAGAAAAATAATACAACCAACAATTAAATATAAATATAAATATTTATAATAAATACACAATTAACCAAATTAAAATAATAAAAAGTACCCGGCCCTGGAAATGGGGTAGTGACAAGCCTATCCTCCCTAAAAAATTTTGTCCTCGAAATTTAAAGTCAATCGCACTCCCTCTAGGTCAAACCCCCAACAATCACAGTCAAAAATTCTACCTAAATAACATGCAAGATCATGGTCCTACTGGTCGTGTTATCAAGATCTCAATCAGGGTCACTACACTATCTACCACAGCATAATAGAAAAGTCTAACAGGTACTAATGAAGCACACCACAAGGAATGGAAAAGGATATAAAAAAGACCAAAGAGATAGACCTGCTAACCCAACACCCGTAGCATCGGCCTCCTCAACCGTCAACGCATAAGCCCTGCCCTGCTGGGGTATATCCCTCTGCTGGTGTGGGGCATGATGCTGTGCCACAGATGACCTAGCTTCAACTCTCCGATCCTGTGCTCCACCAAATGGAGGTGCAGTGGGGCAATCTCGCATCTGGTGAGCAGCAAATCCACAGAACAAACACACCTTCATCCTTCTCCTACAAATATTCCAAGTGTGTCCTGCCTTCCTGCAGTAGGCACAAGTGGGCACCCTCTGATCCTGACCCTGTTGTGCTGTCTTCTGCCCATAGGGACGCTTAGCTGGTCCCGCACTACCACTCGCACTGCCTGAATCATCCCTGCCTCTCTTGGACTTGAGCTCCAAGTCATCCTCTGCCCTCTGAGTATCTCCTACTATCTGCTCGAAAGTCGCCTCACGGTCGCTCCTAGTCAAAGACTTGACCGCCATGACCAAGCCCTTGTGAAACTTCCTCGCCTTTGCTGTCTCACTCAAGCCCTACATAAATCTGCCCAGATGGCAGAACTCCGCTGCGTACTCGTCCACTAGCATGCTCCCCTGGACGAGTGCCTCGAACTGGCTCTCCAAAGCAGTGAGTGCCATATTTGGGAAAAACTACGTCAATACGAGGTCAAATATCTTACTGTCCGCTGCCTCTATCTACATGCTGTCTGGAATCTGTGCCAGCCGAAAAATCCCCTCAATCTGCTCTATCCAGTCATCCGCGTACAGGATCCCTTCTGTACCCCGAAACTCCTTGGGCCGTATCCTTTGGAAGTCAAAGATGCTGCCCGGCCTCGGATGCTGTGCCTGATCTGCCGTGGGTGAATCTGTGTCACCCTGTCCACTGCCATCATGGCCACCTGGTGGGCGTTCTCAATGCCCAGCCTCATCACATCCACCTGGCGGTGCTGCACGTCCATCATCTCCCTGAAGAACGCAAACAACTGCGTGGCGTCTACTGGTGCAGGAAGTGGTGGAGGAACCACCGGAACGACTGGGGTAGTCCTCGGATCGACAAGTAGAGGAGGATCCCCGAGAGAAGCAGATGCTCCCTCAACCGCAGGAGTGGTGAGTGGAACGGAAGCAGCTGCCTGAATACGAGCTGGAAGAGAGGTAGCAGACCTCTCGGTAGCAACTGCTGGAACGGTACGGTGGAATCGTATCTTCGGAGGCATCCTGAACACAGATCAAAAGAAATCAATACGGCACAAGATACGATACCATCAAAGAAGGACAGTAATATTTCAAAAGAAGCAAATTTAGAATAATTTAATTGGAATTGTTCCTAGTCGTGATTGAGTACACTCTCATCCTAGATCCTATATCCTAGAGCAGGCTCGTGGCAGTACAACTAAATCGTTATACTAACACGATATCGCACTAATTATGAATCTAGACCTGCATGGGCCGCCACCAAAAACGTGTCACGACCCGCACCCAAAAAATCGGACATGAGTCGTGGGTACATCCAGCCTCCGCCGCAGCATCGACGGTAGAACGTTGTCTAGGTCGACTATCTAGCTAACAATCTCATGCAATCAATATATAAACCTGTCAAGATCTCAACTCTAAACGGAGGAGCAATATCATAACGATAATCACAATATACTCAATCACGAATCTAAGCACGATAAGATAACAAAGAAGACTAACAACTACAAAGTCTAAACAACTGCTACTAAAAACCACCACAATAATAATAATAATAATACATCATCCAAAATTATATACAATACAAGGTCTTAATCCAAAACCGGAGACAAATCCATTGCTAAAAGCTAATAAAAATAACAACTGAGGTCCTAGTGATCCCGGCTACTAACCCAAAAATTACTCCTAAACTAGAGGGTCCCTGTCTGCACCATCGACAGGCTGAGGTCCATAAAACGTCGGACACCAATCCTCCGGATACTCTGGAAAAAATATGTCCAGTCAGGACTGGAGCAATTATACCTCTAACAGCAGTTCTAGTTAAATGATAAAAACTATAAAACAGTTGTAGCAAGTAGCAAGGTGAAGGAAATAAAGTATGAAACAAGGAAATATATATATCACTGGTGCATAAAGGTAAGGATGCATGAATATCAGAAGCAAGATAGTAATAACTGCAAGATACAAGAAATCTAAACTAAGAGTAAGTCTGTGCACAAGAACATGTAGTGAGTCCAGCATGAGATACATGTAATGAGTCAAGTCCAGAAACTATAAGTGAGACCAACAAGAAATGCAAGAGAGTCCAGACTATAAAGAATGAACTCGTGTCTTTGAAATACCTGTTTCGACATGTAAACGGCTAGGAATAAGTATGGCTCACCACGCACTGGGTGCGCAGCTGCTATCATTCCAGATTAGACTAGAGTGGGTGATTCCAGTGATTCCAGATGAGAATGTTTATATGTCTACTCGAGTATTTCTCCGTCTCGACTAATACAAGTGAATCCAAGACCCGACACGTAAATCTAGTATGAGTCCAGCCAGAAACATGTGTGATTCCTGTAGTGATGCCTGTGATTGATGCCAATAGGTGATTCTAGAATAGAGGCCAGAAACATAAAATATATGTGTCGCAAGTAAATAAATCCAGAAATACCAGTCCGTATCCCGTGTTGTGCTAGAAAAATCAGATAATACTATACTAGAAGCTGAATCATAATAATCATCAGATAATAAAAACTATCAGAGAATGTACTCGCTTGATGTCCTGAGCAACTAACGATCCAAACTGGTGTCGCAAGGACCTATTGCAAAAAAGCAAGGTTAAACAGGTTTTTAATGAGTTAAACAGATATAAAATAACTAAAAATAAGCTTCAAGGGTCGTTCTAGGTCAAACGGGTCAAACCGGTGAAATATGGGTCAAAAAGTTAACTCGAGGGTCCAAAAAGTCAACTCTAGGTCAAATCTAGGTCAAAATTAACTTTGGCGATCAACCGAGTCAACTACGATCAACTCTAGGTCAAACTAGGGTGCCCCTAAAATTTTAGGCCAAAACTAGGTCATTAAGCTAATAAACCCTCAACCTCGCCTCCTTGAGATACCGGGATACCCTCGGTATCCGATACCTCGAACTAGGCTACGCACCCCGCCTATACCCACTAAAACCTATGCTAGCACGCATAAATATATACACATATACATATAAAAATCACTCTAATACTATTCCTAGGCAATTGCTCAAAAACTCCGCTCAAAACTCAATACCTTGGATATCTCAAGGTATTGAGATACCTCTCTAAATCCTCACTAACTACCACTCTAGCTAACTATTTATGAATATAGATATATACCTAGTTAATAATCTAGGCTAGAATATATATATATCTTATATATATATATATATATATATATATATATATATCCACATAAACACACATATACCCATATACCCATACCTATACATATATATATATCTAGCTATAACTATGCATCTATCTAGATATATGTATATATACCTATACATATAGAGATATATATACCTATCAATCTATCTATCTATCTATCTATCTACCTACCTAATATCCATCTATCTATCCATTTACCTATCTACCTAGATATCTATCTATCTATCTATCTATCTATTTATCTATTTATCAATCTATCTATTTATATATCTAGATATCTATCTAGATATCTATCTATCTGTCAATCTATCTATCTATCTATCTATCTACCTAATATCCATCTATCTATCTATCTACCTATCCATCTAGATATCTATCTATCTATTTATCTATCTATCTATTTATATATTTATCTATTTATATATCTAGATATCTATCTATATATTCATACACATCTCTCCCCGCCCTCACTACCAGCTACGCTGCCCCACTGCTAATGCAAACGCTACTGCAAATGCCTAGCCACTGCTGCTGCGCTGCTAGTGCGCTGCTGCTGCTGGCAGCTGCTGCTGCAGCGTGCAGTGCCCCCCTCGCTGCCTCGCTCTCACACACGACCACATACACACAAACACGCACACACAATCACACACACATATATATATACACACCCCAACATACATACATATATATATGCACACAACTACATATATGTATAAACACAATATCCCTATATATATACACACACAAACCCTTATATATATATACATACACACCTATATATATATATATATATATAAATATATATGTATACATATACATACACACACACATAAATATATATATATATACACACAAATACTCACTCACACTCACACTCACACACACAAATATATATATATACTCATACAAACACACACCACACAACACAACGCACAATACCCCACCACCGCACGCCCAACAACCCCTACACGCACAAACACATATATATATATATAAAATATAATCCGAGAACTCTAGCACACACTACCCGAAGCTAACCCAATGTGCGCACAAGCCCAAAACTAAGAAACCAAGTCAAAATGGCCGTTCGGTCATTTCGACGAACACGTGGTGTGCGGTTCGCAAAACTCCTGAAACGCACATCAAACCAACTCGGAATCGGCCCAAAATTTATCCACGGGTCCTAAACGATGTCTAGAACCTAGAAAAATACTATCTTATCAATTCTAGGTCCGTGGCAAAAATGCGCATTCACATAGAATCGGCGACGACGAAAACCCCCAAAACGTCCGAAACATCCATTTCTTTGCGACACGACTTTACGTGTCCGAACGGAGACACGTACTAACCCTCAAGACACCCGACAACGTCTACCTAGGTCCATCTAACCTAGGGTATCACCCAAAATTGGGCCAATCTCGGATTTCATCCGAAATTGACACAAAACCTAGTGTCAAAGTCTCCAAACACAACCAAACTTGTTCTAACTTTCTTCCACGGGTAGCCCTAAGATTTAGGAAGGTTCTAAACCACTAATTACACTATATAAGAATAATTACAAGAGAAAAAATCAGGTTTTACCTCATGGGAGTTGGAATCCCAAACCAAAGTCTCAAAAAAGCTCCAAATCTACCACACCAAGCTTCCAAGCTTCTAATCCAAGCTCCAACACCAAATCTAAGCTCTACCCACCTAGTTTAGAGAAAAGTGCAGGGTTAGGGTTTACATCCATGGAGAATAGAAAAAGAAAGAGGAGAAATGGAGAACTTACTTGAAGTTGGAAGAAGAAGAAAGAGTGGAGAAAGGAGAAGAAGAAGAAGAAGAAGTAGAAGAAGAAGAAGAATGGGGGAGGAGATGTGTTCGGTCTGGGAATGGGAATAGGGGCCGGCCACAACATGAAAAGGGGTTTACATGGATAAAAAGTTACCAAAATGCCCTCCCCTAACTTGGGTTTTGGGTTTGGGGTTCCAAAAGCACTCAAACTAACTCCTAATCACTCCAACTAACCTAATAAAAATATAATAATAATTCTAAACCCAAAAATAGGTCTCATAAGGGTGTTGGTTGGGTCAGATATGGGTCCACTAGGGTCTGACATGGGTCCAGGCTAGCCAAAATACTAAAACAATCAATAGAAAAATAATACAACCAACAATTAAATATAGATACAAATATTTATAATAAATACACAATTAACCAAATTAAAATAATAAAAAATACCCGGCTCTGGAAATGGGGTAGTGACAAGCCTATCTCCCTAAAAAATTTTGTCCTCGAAATTTAAAGTCAATCGCACTCCCTCTAGGTCAAACCCCCAACAATCAAAGTCAAGAAATTCTACCTAAACAACATGCAAGATCATGGTCCTACTGGTCGTGTTATCACGGTCTCAATCAGGGTCACTACACTATCTACCACAACACAATAGAAAAGTCTAACTGGTACTAATGAAGCACACCACAAGGAATAGAAAAGGACAGGAAAAAGAACAAAGAGACAGACCTGCTAACCCGACACCCGTAGCATCGGCCTCCTCGACCGTCAACGCATAAGCCCTGCCCTGCTGGGGTATATCTCTCTGTTGGTGCGGGGCATGATGTTGTGCCACAGATGGCCTAGCTTCAACTCTCCGATCCTGTGCTCCACCAAATGGAGGTGCAGTGGGGCAATCTCGCATATGGTGAGCAGCGGATCCACAGAACAAACACACATTCAGCCTCCTCCTACAAATATCCTAAGTTTGTCCTGCCTTCATGCAGTAGGCACAAGTTGGCACCCTCTGATCCTGACCCTGCTGGTCCCACACTACCACTCGCACTGCATGAATCATCCCTGCCTCTCTTGGACTTGAGCTTCAAGTCATCCTCTGCCCTCTGAGCATCTCCTACTATCTGCTCGAAAGTCGCCTCGCGGTCGCTCCTAGTCAAAGACTTGACCGCCATGACCAAGCCCTTGTGAAACTTCTTAGTCTTTGCTGCCTCACTCAATCCCTCCATAAATCTGCCCAGACGGCAGAACTCCGCTGCGTACTCGTCCACTAGCATGCTCCCCTGGACGAGTGCCTCAAACTGGCTCTCAAAAGCACTGAGTGCCACATCTGGGAAAGACTTCACCTTAAAAAACGATCCTCGTATCAGTGCGATACTACGTCAAAGCGAGGTCAAATATCAGACTGCCCGCTGCCTCTATCTACATGCTGTCTGGAATCTGTGACAGCCGAAAAATCCCCTCAATCTGCTCTATCCAGTCATCCGTGTACGGGATCCCTTCTGTACCCCGGAACTCCTTGGGCCGCATCCTCTGGAAGTCAATGATGCTGCTCGGCCTCGGATGCTGTGCCTGATCTGCCTGTGGCTGAATCTATGTCACCCTGTCCACTGCCATCATGGCCACCTGGTGGGCGTTCTCAATGCCCAGCCTCATCACATTCACCTGGCGGTGTTGCGCATCCATCATCTCCCTGAAGAACGCAAACAACTGCGTGGCGTCTACTGGTGCAGGAAGTGGTGGAGGAACCACCGGAACGACTGGGGTAGTCCTCGGATCGACAAGTGGAGAAGGATCCCCGAGAGAAGCAGATGCTCCCTCAACCGCAGGAGTGGTGAGTAGAGCGGAAGCAGCTGACTGAATATGAGCTGGACAAGAGGTAGCAGACCTCTCGATAGCAACTGCTGGAACGGTACGATGGGATCGTGTCTTCGGAGGCATCCTGAACACAGATCAAAAGAAGTCAATATGGCGCAAGATACGATATCATCAAAGAAGGACAGTTATATTTCAAAAGAAGCAAATTTAGAATAATTAGATTGGAATTGTTCCTAGTCGTGATTGATTACACTCTCATCCTAGATCCTATATCCTAGAGCAGGCTCGCAGCAGTACAACTAAATCGTTGTACTACCACGATATCGCACTAATTGCGAATCGAGACCTGCATGGGCCGCCACCTAAAACGTGTCACGACCCGCACCTGAAAAATCGGACATGTGTCGTGGGTACGTCCAGCCTACGCCGCAGCATCGGCGGTAGAACACTGTCAAGGTCGACTATCTAGCTAACAATCTCAGGCAGTTAATATATAAACCTGTCAAGATCTCAACTACAAACGGAGGAACAATATCATAACGATAATCACAATGTACTCAATCACGAATCTAAGCACGATAAGATAACAAAGAAGACTAACAACTACAAAGTCTAAATAACTGCTACTAAAAACTACCACAATAATAATAATAATAATACATCATCCAAAATTATATACAATACAAGGTCTCAATCCAAAACCGGAGACAAATCCGGTGCAAAAAGCTAATAAAAAAAACAACTGAGGTCCTAGTGATCCCGGCTACCAACCAGGAAATCACTCCTAAACTAGAGGGTCCCTGTCTACACCATCGATAGGCTGAGGTCCATAAAACATCAGACACCAATCCTCCGAATACTCTAGAAAAAATATGTCCAGTCAGGACAGGAGCAAGTACACCTCTAACAACAGTTCCAGTTAAATGATAAAAACTATAAAACAGTTGTAGCAAGTAGCAAGGTGAAGAAAATAATGTATGAAATAAGGAAATATACATATCACTGGTGCATAAAGGTAAGGATGCATGAATATCAGAAGCAAGATAGTAATAACTACAAGATACAAGAAATCGAAACTAAGAGTAAGTCTGTGCCCAAGAACATGTAGTAAGTCCAGCATGAGATACATGTAATGAGTCAAGTCCAGAAACTATAAGTGAGACCAACAAGAAATGCAAGAGAGTCCAGACTATAAAGAATGAACTCGTATCTTTGAAATACCTATTTCGACATGTAAACGGCTAGGGGTAAGTATGGCTCATCGCGCACTGGGTGCGCGGCTGCTATCATTCTAGCTTAGACAAGAGTGGATGATTCCAGTGATTCCAGATAGGAATGTTTACATGTCTACTCGAGTATTCCCCCCCCCCCCCCCCGACTAGTACAAGTGGACCCGACACGTAAATCAAGTATGAGTCCAGCAAGAAATATGTGTGATGACTGTAGTGATGCCTGTAGGAGATGCTAGTAGGTGATTCCAGAATAGAGGCCAGAAACATAAAATATACGTGTCCCAAGTAAATAAATCCAGAAATACCAGTCCATGTTCCGTGTTGTGCTAGAAAAATTATATGATACTATACTAGAAGCTGAATCATAATAATCATCAGATAATAAAAACTATTAGAGAATGTACTCGCCTGATGTCCAGAGCAACTGGCGATCCGAACTAGTGTCGCAAGGACCTATTGCGAAAAGCAAGGTTAAACAGATTTTTAATGAGTTAAACAGATATAAAATAACTAAAAATAGGCTTCTAGGGTCGTTCTAGGTCAAACGGGTCAAACCGGTAAAATCTGGGTCAAAAAGTCTACTCAGGATACAAAAAGTCAACTCTAGGTCAAATCTAGATCAAAAGTTGACTTTGGCGGTCAACCGAGTCGACTACGGTCAACTCTAGGTCAAACTAAGGTGCCCCTAAAATTTTAGGCCAAAACTAGGTCATTAAGCTAATAAACCCTCAACCTCGCCTCCTTGAGATACCGGGATACCCTCGGTATCCGATACCTCGACCTAGGCTACGCACCCCGCCTATACCCGCTAAAACGTATGCTAGCATGCGTAAATATATACACATATACATATAAAAATCACTCGAATACTATTCTTAGGCAATTGCTCAAAAACCCCGCTCGAAACTCAATACCTTAGATATCTCAAGGTATTGAGATACCTCTCTAAACCCTCACTAACTACCCCTCTAGCTAACTATTTATGAATATAGATATATACCTAGTTAATAATCTAGGCTAGAATATATATATCAAACATATATATATATATATATCTATATATCTATATATCTATATGTATATATATATATATCCACATAAACACACATATACCCATATACCCATACCTATACATATATATATATCTAGCTATAACTATGCATATATCTAGCTATATGTGTATAGGTAATCTAGCTATATGTGTATATACCTATACATATAGAGATATATATACCTATCAATCTATCTATCTATCTACTATCTATCTATCTATCTAATATCTATCTATCAATCTATCTATCTATCTATCTATCTATCTGTCTATCTACCTACCTAATATCCATCTATCTATCCATCTACCTATCTATCTAGATATCTATCACTCTATATATTTATATATCTATCTATTTATATATCTAGATATCTATCTAGATATCTATCTATCTATCAATCTATCTATCTATCTATCTACCTAATATCCATCTATCTATCCATCTACCTATCTATCAAGATATCTATCTATCTATCTATTTACAATCTATTTATTTATATAACAAGATATCTATCTAGATATCTATCTATCTATTCATACACATCTCTTCCCGCGCTCGCTACCGGCTACGCTGCCCCGCTGCTAATACAAATGCTGCTGCGAATGCCTAGCGGCTGCTGCTGCGCTGCTAGTGCGCTGTTGTTATTGCTGCTGCAGCACTGCGCTACAGCGCGCTGTTGCTCGTTCTGCTGGCTGCTGCAGCGTGCAGTGCCCCCCTCGCTGCCTCGCTATCGCACACGACCACACACACACACAAACACGCACACACAATCACACACATATATATATATATACACACACCAACATACATACATATATATATACACACAACTATATATATGTATAAACACAATATCCCTATATATATATACACACACAAACCCATATATATATATACATACACACCTATATATATATATATATATATATATATATATATATATACATATACACACACACACACACACTCATAAATATATATATACACACAAACACTCACTCACACTCACTCACACTCACACACACAAATATATATATATATATATACTCATACAAACACACACCACACACAACACATCGCACAACACCCCACCAACGCACGCCCAACGACCCCTACACGCATAAACACATATATATATATAAAATATAACCTAAGAACTCTAGCACACACTCCCCGAAGCTAACACAATGCGCGCTCAAGCCCGAAACTAAGAAACCAAGTCGAAATGGCCGTACAGTTATTTTGACGAACACGTGGTGTGCGGTTCACAAAACCTCTTGAAACGCACACCAAACCAACTCAGAATTGAGCCAAAATTTACCCACGGGTTCTAAACAATGTCTAAATCCTAGAAAAAAATACTAACTCGTTGATTCTAGGTCTGTGGCAAAAATGCACACGCACATAGAATCGACGATGACAAAAACCCCTAAAACGCCCGAAACGCCCATTTCTCCCCGACACGACTTTACGTGTCCGAACGCAGACACGTACTAACCCTTAAGACACCCGACAACGTCTACCTAGGTCCGTCTAACCTAGGGCATCACCCAAAATTGGGCCAATCTCGGATTTCACCCGAAATTGACACAAAACCTAGTGTCAAAGTCTCCAAACACAACCAAACTTGTTCCAACTTCCTTCCACGGATAGCCCTAAGGTTTAGGAAGGTTCTAAACCACTAATTACACTATATAATAGTAATTACAAGAGGGAAAATTAGGTTTTATCTCTTGGGAGTTGGTATCACTACCACGTTCCGAAAATAGGGGTATTTTTGACTTTTTATAATATTTAATATTATTGTAGTTACAATTAAGTAATTGCATGATAGTATATTTAATTTAAATAAATGTGTGATGTGTAATTTAAATATAATATTATATACAGTGTTCATTTATTTGAGCTAGCAGACTTGACCTAGAAGCCCAGTAGATGAACGTCTGTCCGAATTATAGAATTCGGTATTTAATTGTTTTACCTAGAATTTAATTATTGGAGATTTTAATTAACTACCGTATTTTAATTAATTATTGCGCATTGCCTTTTCTTCGATATTTGGAGCGCTACCCTGACTTTTGCCTTCCAACAAATTTTACAATCTTGCCCTAGACATGCCCGCCTTCCATTCTGCTATTTTTGTAACTCATAATTATGCTCTCTGTACATTATTTCTAGCCGCACAAAAATCGTCGCGGACGTTATTTAATAAATCCCTATTTTGTATCGTTGTGCGTTCCAATTGAAATTGGAGACAATCTTGACCTATTTTTCGTGTGGCCCAAATTAGGGTAATATTCTGTTCTGAGTCTTCTTCATTATTGGTATTGATGACCTGACCTAATTTTGGCCCCATGTACTCCTAATTAATTTTAGAACACAACTTATATTTTATTCTAATTAAATTGAGGATACTATTTAAACCAATTCTGAAAATCCCAATTTAATTCCAGTGCCCTGCTATTTGAGCCCATACCGAACATACAGCGCCCCCTGACCCTACAAAACACCGGACACCGAATCGCCCGCCAAATTTTTATTATTTTATGCGTCTGTGCAAATACCCAAATTTAAGGGGGCTAATTTGCAAATTGGCATTTTTGGTGTCAACACCCATTTGTTAAAACCAATGAGGAATCCTTAATATTTAATTAGCCTCTCACCCTCATTCCCACATGAAAATTCTTTTATGACCAATCTAGACCACCCATTCAAGGAGTGCATCCTCACCCTCCATCAATACCCTCTCTCCCTTATTTAATATCATGTCCCATCAACCCTAATCCCTAGAAAACCTAGGTAACCCCACCCTCCTCAAGCCTCCACAACCGTAGCCCCTCATTCTAATTTTTCTTCTTCTCCTTCTTCCTTTCTCTTCTCCTTCTTCCTTTCTTCTTCTCTTTTCTTCTTCTTATTCTTTTCTTCCCTAAAAATTTAAATTTCAAAGAGGGGGGGAAGGGAACACTGTTCCCTGCTGAACCGCTGCTCAGGCCCGGCCAAGCCTGGCTCCACTATCAGCCGACTGCTCCCCGGCCGGCGCTGCCTCGACGCGTCCGGCGGCCCGCTGCGACTTCCCTCTGCTGCTCAGCCCTCCGGTCAGCCATCCCCTCCGGCCCGGCGGCCAACCCCCTCTCCCCTGCACTCCGACGAAGCCCTCCGGTCCGGCACCACTGCTACCCCCATCTCCACCCTCCGGCCCCGTTCTTCCCCAACAGCCAAGCCCCCGAATCGCCCTCCGATTCTGACTTCTCCTCCTCCTAACACCAGTCCCACCACCACTAATATCCGGTTCCAGTCGGTCCCCGCTGCCCGCATCCGGCAGACGGCCGCTCCCCCGGAGACCTCCATTGCCGACCACCACCCTCGTCGATCCCGACGAGATCCGTCCCCCTCCGCCTCTACTCTTCCTCCTCCCTGCTGTGTTTTCTACCACCTCCATCTTCACCATACATCTCCACCACCTCCACCATCTAATCACCACCACCACCAATAGAGACTCTGGCGGCCCTCTTCTCAGCCGACACGCTGCGACAGCCACCCTCGAGTCGAACTCCTCCACCACTACTCCCCTCTTCCCGAGCCATTTTTCGGCGAGCCCCGGCCATTTTTTGGCCAGCCCAACTCTCAGTGAGTCTTCTCCCTCTCTCCCTCTTCCTTCTTTGTTTATATATATATATATATATATATATGTATATATATACATACACGTATATACGTATATGTATATAAATAGTATTTATTTAATTAATGTTTTAAATACATGAGTATGTATAGTAAATAAATACTTTAGTAATGTATAATTTAATATATGTACATGTGTAGTATTTATTTTTATTTAAATATTAAACATGTATAAGCGTAGTATATATATATATATATATTATTATATGTATGTATTAATGTATATATATACATAAATATGATATATGAAATGTTTATGTTTAATTAGTGTATATTTAAAGAAAATTAATATGCATATATATATACTGGTAATTCCATAAAATTGTATTTTATAAAAGGTACACTACATTATTAGTGTAAATTAAATTATTGTATTGGTACTTATGTATTATATGTATGCAACTAGGTATTTAAATTAATGCTTAATATTAATGTATATGTATATATATATTTAACATGATTGGTATACAGGTATGTATAAGTATGTATTTAATTTGTTTATATATATATATATATATGGTATACACATATATTTGTATATGAACGTATTTGATATATGTTAATATATAAATGTATATTTTAGTAAATATACAACTATAGCAAGTATAATTTATATTGGCATATACTTTAGATATATATATATATATATTATGTTAAATTCTTTTAGTATGTATACAAATATAAATACGTATTGTATTCCCTCCCATGAGCTATGTTTATATATATATACATACAAGTATTATTTATTATGTTTATATATATATACAAGTATTATTTATTTTAACGTATATATTTTTACATATATCTATTATTGTAATTGATGGAAATTATATATATGGTTAGTTAATGAGATGTGTATTTATGTATATCCTACTAGATGACCCTAGTTGACTAGTGCCCTGCCTGGCATGGCCCTGAGGCCAGTGTTTATAGACTGTGTGTTAGGGTAGCACCTGATACAAGTGTTATTGTGATATGTTTTTAGGACTGTTGCTTCACCCAGGGGATACTCTGGAACAGGACCCCGGTATTCACCAGCTAAGGACCCAAGGCAAGTACATTCTCTGATAATTTCCAATTCCTTGATAATTTCTATAAGTTCAATAATTATGAAATATTACATCTGAATCCTTGACACTGTGCTACACGGACTAGTATAGCTTGGATCTGCAGTCATGAGATGTTATATTGATTATCGTATTGACATTGTACACGACATATACATTAGACATCGTACATGATAGATTGGACTTGCTCGTGTATCGTGACGTGTCATGGTTGGATCCACATTACTAGTTGGGGGCGGGGAAGTAGTTAGTAAGAAATATGATCATACCCTTTATACAGTATAGAACAATGTAAGTGTTAATCATGCTCTTCACTCATGATTAGCCAGGCCCTATAGCTATCGTATATGTTCCCAAGCCGATCACATTTTGAAACTACTATTTCAAACACTTAGAATAGATTACAGTTCTCTATTTAAATCATATACTACATCACCCGTATATGATACTGTTCCTTGTTCTTTTCATTCTCATACATGCACTGACTATATCATATTGCCTATTGCTTGTCTCTTTATATTGCATGTCTCTCTTTAATTGTCATTCCATTTATTTTACTGTCTTCTCAATAGCTAGCATCACATATTTATTGCTTTATAGTCCTTATCAATTTAATGGAACTGTTATTTGAGATTTGTACTTTGCTCCTTCCTGACTGGAAATATTTTTCCAGACTATGCCTTAGAGGATCGGTATCCAACACTTTATGGATCATATGGTGAGTAGCTGCACTTGGGCTTGATAGTTTAGTTGTATTTTCGGGAGGTCTAGCCAGAATCACCAATCATCTAGTTAGTTCTTTCAGTAGACTATTTGGTACCGGATTTGTCTCCGGCATTTTATTGAGACTTGGATATTTGTTGAGTTCAATTATTACTTTAGACTTGTGTTGTATTTAATTTTTGTTCGCTATCTTATCGTGATGTAATCCTGTGATTGAGTATGTGTTCATTTTAATTGTGTCATCCGTACCTCCTTATGGAGATTGGATGCTTGTGTGAGATTGGCTAGATAGTATCAAGACCTTGACAGCGTTCTACCGCCGATACTGCGGCGTAGGCTGGACGTACCCACGTACTCGTGTCCCAATTCTGGGTGTGGGTCGTGACACATTTTTAGTGGTGGCCCATGCAGGTCAGACTTTGCGAGTTGTGCGATGTCGTAGTAGTGTGGCATCTTTGTTACACTATTGCGTGCCTGCGATAGGATCTAGGACATAGGATACTAGGACGAGAGCGAATACTCAATCACAATTCCTTGAGAGATTCCTGGGATGACCCCGAGAATCTTGTTATAATTTCTAATTTAAAATCATTCCCTTGTTCCGTCCATTCTCACTTGTTGATTGTTGATCAGGTATTAAATTAGGATTTTGGTTTCATAGTAGGGTTTAATTTCGTATCAGAATGAATTTGCAGACTAATTTATGGTATTATTTGATGATACGTCGATGAGGACAGTAAGAAAGATTAACACTAGGGCTATTGGATTACTAGATATGGATTTAAATTTTAAATTGAGGATTAAAAATGAATTTTAAATTTTTGAATTTTGAGAAGTTGAGACATTGTCATTAAAACTTTTTGAGGATTCAGATTCGATTTAATAAACATAGGCAAAACTGTATGGATTTTTAAAGTGATTAAGTTTTCACTTCAGTATTTAGATAATTGATCTTGAGGAAAGTATATGCATTTTACTTTAAAATTTATTCGAGGAGTTATTTTGAGGAATTTATTTTGGAGGATAAAATCTTATAGTGAGAGAGATATATTAGTATATAAGTAGATAAGATGCATGTGTAAGGATCTTTTGACTTGAGCATGATTGAGATCTCACTACCAACTGACTTGGGCGTCCATCTAGGGTTGTATTAGAAAGAGCAGTACTTAGTATGGTGTGTTATATTTTTCATGCACTTGAGTGATAAGAATAACTAGTATCAGCGATTGCAGTAGGTAAGGAAGCTAGCAGTGAGTATGTTTCTAGTAGAACTGTGGTACCTAGGAGTAGAGGTATCAGACCATGGATGTATCTTTGACCTGTGCAATCACAACTAGGGTTTATTTCCAATCGTTTATCTTGAATGTTGCTTCTTTAGAACTGTACTGTCCTTCCTTGATGATATCGCATTTTTGCCTAAATTGATTCTTTGGGATCTGTCTTCAGGATGTCGCCGCACACACGGTCTATGAGAGCGGGAACATCAGCTTTAGAGGGGTCTGCCACCTCTCCACCTGAGAGACAGACAACCGTAGTTCCTCCTACATCTCCGATACACGTAGGAGTATCCGTACTTTTCGGGAATCCTCCTCCCCCACCTGCTCAGAGGATTGCCGCAGCTGTGACTGACAACCTTCCTCCTCCACCGACTCCGATTCCCGGAGGTTTAACCATTGATGGGACGCAGTTGTTTACCTTGATCCAGGGCATGGTAGATGCCCAGAGAGTGACGACAGACGCTCAGCGAGTTTAAGCTGAGGCTCAGAGGGTGCAAGCAGAAGCGCACCAGGCACAAACCGAGCTGATGAGAGAAAACATGGAGAATGCTCATCAGGTGACTCTCCAAGCTTTGGAGAGAGTAGCACAGTACCAGCAGTTTCCTGGCCAGCAGCAACAGAGATCAGGCACTATAGTGGATTTCAAAAGGATGATGCCTCGAGAGTTTAAAGGCACCGAAGGGATACTCTACGCTGACGATTGGCTAGAGGATATAGAGAGGAGCCTGCGATTGACCCAGATTCCGAAGAACTTGCAGATAGAAGCCGCTGGCAGTCAGATGTTCGATATCGTACTCACGTGGTATCGCACGGAGCCGAGAATTACTGCACAAGGACTTACTTGGGAGACCTTCAAAGAGCTCTTCAAGGAGAAGTTCTTTCCCGACATGGCATTGGGAACCTTGGAAAGTCAGTTTCATGACTTGGTTCAAGGGAATATGTCGGTCGACGAGTATGCTGCAGAATTCTGTCAATTGAGCCGTTTTGCATCATCTATGATTCAGGACCCAGGAGATCGAGCCCAGAAATTTAGAAAGGGGCTGACGAGAGAGATTATGTCATGCACTTCTGGTCGTCGTACCGCTACCTTTGAGGCTATCTTGATGGATGCTCATATTGCAGAAGAGGATCTGGATCTCAGGCCTAAGAGGAGTCACAATACTTTTAGAGATACGAATGGTAGCACAGGACCAGCCAAGCATCCCCGTATTCAGCACCAACAGCAGTACCAAGTACCATTTCATATTCAGCAACAACCATGGACATTTCAGCATCTACCGCAGTACCTAGCACCAGTTCCTATCCAACAATATCCATGGGCGTATCAGTATCAATAACAGTACCAGGCACCAGTCCGTGTTCAGCAGAATCAGCAACAGCCTCCAAGAGAGACACGGCAGACTTGTCATTTCTGTAAGAAGCCAGGTCACCTTTGGGAGAGCTGTAGAACGAGACTAGGACTTTGTTTGCACTGCGGCGCTGCGGGACATCGAGTAAGGGATTGTCTTCTAGCCCCTTATCCTCCCGGCCAGCGCGCAGCTTCAGATTATAGAGATCCAGTTAGGCTACCTGTGGAACCGTATATTGCTCAGCACCCGCGAAGGAAACCACCCCAGCAGGGCGGGGCATTTGCGATGACGGTCGAGGAGACCGATACTACAGGTAATGTGTTAGCAGGTTCTGTTCTTTTCTTCCTTTTGTCCCTCTCTACTTGATTGATTGATTGATTCCTTAGTACAAGTTGTATGCATGATTTCTTGTTATAATATAGTTAGTAATACCCCTGATACAGAGACTGTAATACCATGACAAAAGACACTATGACCGTACATATTCTTCTTGGGTTGCATGTTGTATGATTATAGGAAAGATTTTTAGACCAGGATTATTGGGGTTTGACCATGACGAAGATTCATGAAGGGTTTGACTTGACAAGAGAGACAAGATGATTAAAATTCGAGGATAAACATTGATTTAAATAGAGGGTTAAGAAATTAACATTTCATAATTGGTGGGTTATTAATTCCAGGAAGATTATGACATGCTTAAATTGGTTATTAAATTTGGAAATTTTGGGAGATTTATCAATATATTTATTAAATTGCAAGTTATAAATTTTAGAATTTTATATGGGATGTTGCAATTAGAGAATCCTTAAGTATCGCATTGTTGAGTATTTTGAGGAAAGAGGAAATCGAGGAATAAAATTTTTGGTGGATAAATGTTTGAATTCAAACTTTTTTGTTTGGACGAGATTTCATTTATATACGAGCATTGATTAAAATCAAATTTGAGGAGTGGATATTAAATTCTGAGTATTGAATTATTAACTAAAAATTTCGGAGAAAATTTTGATAAAAATGGACTTTGATTTTATTTCGAGGATTTTTCAGGAATGCAATAACTTCAGAATTTTTGAAAAATTGTGAAAAGACATTGTGGGTTATTACCTGATTTTGTGGTTGATGAATTTAAACTTTGAGGAAAATGATAATGTGTATGAATAAACGCTACCTTGAGGATTTTAAATTTCGAGGACGAAATTCTTTTAAGGAGCGTAGACTTGTCACTACCACGTTCCGAAAACGGAGGTATTTTTGACTTTTTATAATATTTAATATTATTGTAGTTACAATTAAGTAATTGCATGATAGTATATTTGATTTAAATAAATGTGTGATGTATAATTTAAATATAATATTATATACAGTGTTCATTTATTTGAGCTAGCAGACTTGACCTAGAAGCCCAGTAGATGAACGTCTGTCCGAATTATGGAATTCGGTATTTAATTGTTTTACCTAGAATTTAATTATTGGAGATTTTAATTAACTACCGTATTTTAATTAATTATTGCGCATTGCCTTTGCTTCGATATTTGGAGCGCTACCCTGACTTTTGCCTTCCAACAAATTTCACAATCTTGTCCTAGACATGCCCGCCTTCCATTCTGCTATTTTTGCAACTCATAATTATGCTCTCTGTACATTATTTCTAGCCGCACAAAAATTATCGCGGACGTTATTTAATAAATTCCTATTTTGTATCGTTGTGCGTTCCAATTGAAATTGGAGACAATCTTGACCTATTTTTCGTGCGGCCCAAATTAGGGTAATATTATGTTCTGAGTCTTCTTCATTATTGGTATTGATGACCTGACCTGATTTTGGCCCCATGTACTCCTAATTAATTTTAGAACACAACTTATATTTTATTCTAATTAAATTGAGGATACTATTTAAACCAATTCTGAAAATCCCAATTTAATTCCAGTGCCCTGCTATTTGAGCCCATACCGAACATACAGCGTCCCCTGACCCTACAAAACACCGGACACCGAATTGCCCGACAAATTTTTATCATTTCATGCGTCTGTGCAAATACCCAAATTTAATGGGGCTAATTTGCAAATTGGTATTTTTGGTGTCAACACCCATTTGTTAAAACCAATGAGAAATCCTTAATATTTAATTAGCCTCTCACCCTCATTCCCACATGAAAATTCTTTCATGACCAATCTAGACCACCCATTCAAGGAGTGCATCCTCACCCTCCATCAACACCCTCTCTCCCTTATTTAATATCATGTCCCATCAACCCTAAACCCTAGAAAACCTAGGTAACCCCACCCTCCTCAAGCCTCCACAACCGTAGCCCCTCATTCTAATTTTTCTTCTTCCTTTCTCTTCTCCTTCTTCCTTTCTTCTTCTCTTTTCTTCTTCTTCTTTTCTTCCCTAAAAATTTAAATTTCAAAGAGGGGGGGAAGGGAACACTGTTCCTTGCTGAACCGCTGCTCAGGCCCGGCTAAGCCTGGCTCCACCATCAGCCGACTACTCCCCGGCCGGCGCTGCCTCGACGCGTCCGGCGGCCCGCTGCGACTTCCCTCTGCTGCTCAGCCCTCCGGTCAGCCATCCCCTCCGGCCCGGCGGCCAACCCCCTCTCCCCTGCACTCCGACGAAGCCCTCCGGTCCGGCACCACTGCTACCCCCATCTCCACCCTCCGGCTGCACCTTCGGCCCCGCTCTTCCCCATCAGCCAAGCCCCCGAATTGCCCTCCGATTCTGACTGCTCCTCCTCCTAACACCAGTCCCACCACCACTAATATCCGGTTCCAGTCGGTCCCCGCTGCCCGCATCCGGCAGACGGCCGCTCCCCCGGAGACCTCCATTGCCGACCACCACCCTCGTCGATCCCGACGAGATCCTTCCCCCTCCGCCTCTACTCTTCCTCCTCCCTGCTGTGTTTTCCACCACCTCCATCTCCACCATACATCTCCACCACCTCCATCATCTAATCACCACCACCACCAACAGAGACTCCGGCGGCCCTCTTCTCAGCCGACCCGCTGCGACAGCCACCCTCGAGTCGAACTCCTCCACCACTACTCCCCTCTTCCCGAGCCATTTTCCGGCGAGCCCCGGCCATTTTCCGGCCAGCCCAACTCTCAGTGAGTCTTCTCCCTCTCTCCCTCTTCCTTCTTTGTTTATATATATATATATATATATATATATATATATATATATATATATATATATATATAGTATTTATTTAATTAATGTTTTAAATACATGAGTATGTATAGTATATAAATACTTTAGTAATGTATAATTTAATATATGTACATGTGTAGTATTTATTTTTATTTAAATGTTAAACATGTATAAGCGTAGTATATATATATATATATATATATATATATATTAGTATATGTATGTATTAATGTATATATATACATAAATATGATATATGAAATGTTTAATGTTTAATTAGTGTATATTTAAAGAAAATTAGTATGCATATATATATACTGGTAATTCCATAAAATTGTATTTTATAAAAGGTACACTACATTATTGGTGTAAATTAAATTATTGTATTGGTACTTATGTATTATATGTATGCAACTAGGTATTTAAATTAATGCTTAATATTAATGTATACGTATATATATATTTAACATGATTGGTATACAGGTATGTATAAGTATGTATTTAATTTGTTTATATATATATATATATATATGGTATACACATATATATGTATATGAACGTATTTGATATATGTTAATATATAAATGTACATATTTTAGTAAATATACAACTATAGCAAGTATAATTTATATTGGCATATACTTTAGATATATATATATATATATTATGTTAAATTCTTTTAGTATGTATACAAATATAAATACGTATTGTATTCCCTCCCATGAGCTATGTTTATATATATTTACATACAAGTATTATTTATTATGTTTATATATATATACAAGTATTATTTATTTTAACGTATATATTTTTACATATATCTATTATTGTAATTGATGGAAATTATATATATGGTTAGTTAATGAGATGTATATTTATGTATATCCTACTAGATGACCCTAGTTGACTAGTGCCCTGCCTGGCATGGCCCTGAGGCCAGTGTTTATAGACTGTGTGTTAGGGTAGCACCTGATACAAGTGTTATTGTGATATGTTTTTAGGACTGTTGCTTCACCCAGGGGATACTCTGGAACAGGACCCCGGTATTCACCAGCTAAGGACCCAAGGCAAGTACATTCTCTGATAATTTCCAATTCCTTGATAATTTCTATAAGTTCAATAATCATGAAATATTACATCTGAATCCTTGACACTGTGCTACACGGACTAGTATAGCTTGGATCTGCAGTCATGAGATGTTATATTGATTATCGTATTGACATTGTACATGACATGTATATTAGACATCGTACATGATAGATTGGACTTGCTCGTGTATCGTGACGTGTCATGGTTGGATCCACATTACTAGTTGGGGGCGGAGAAGTAGTTAGTAAGAAATGTGATCATACCCTTTATACAGTATAGAACAATGTAAGTGTTAATCATGCTCTTCACTCATGATTAGTCAGGCCTTATAGCTATCGTACATGTTCCCAAGCTGATCACATTTTGAAACTATTATTTCAAACACTTAGAATAGATTACAGTTATCTATTTAAATCATATACTACATCACCCGTATATGATACTGTTCCTTGTTCTTTTCATTCTCATACATGCACTGACTGTATCATATTGCCTATTGCTTGTCTCTTTATATTGCCTGTCTCTCTTTAATAGACATTGCACTTATTTCACTGTCTTCTCAGTAGCTAGTATCACATGTTTATTGCTTTATAGTCCTTATCAATTTAATGGAACTGTTATTTGAGATTTGTACTTTGCTTCTTCCTGACTGGAAATATTTTTCCAGACTATGCCTTAGAGGATCGGTATCCAACACTTTATGGATCATATGGTGAGTAGCTGCACTTGGGCTTGATAGTTTAGTTGTGATTTCGGGAGGTCTAGCCGGAATCACCAATCTTCTAGTTAGTTCTTTCAGTAGACTATTTGGTACCGGATTTGTCTCTGGCATTTTATTGAGACTTGGATATTTGTTGAGTTCAATTATTACTTTAGACTTGTGTTGTATTTAATTTTTGTTCGCTATCTTATCGTGTTGTAATCCTGTGATTGAGTATGTGTTCATTTTAATTGTGTCATCCGTGCCTCCTTATGGAGATTGGATGCTTGTGTGAGATTGGCTAGATAGTATCAAGACCTTGATAGCGTTCTACCGCCGATGCTGCGGCATAGGCTGGACGTACCCACGTATTCGTGTCCCAATTCCGGGTGCGGGTCGTGACAGTTGAAATTCCAAGCCAAAGTCTCCAAAAAGCTCTAAATCTACCACACCAAGCTTCCAAGCTTCCAATCCAAGCTCCAACACCAAATCTAAGCTCTATCCACCTAGTTAGGGAAAAGTGTAGGGTTAGGGTTCACATCCATGGAGAATAGAAGAAGAAAGAGGAGAAATGGAGAACTTACTTGAAGTTGGAAGAAGGAAAGAAGAAGAAAGAGTGGAGAATGGAAAAGAAGAAGAAGAAGAAGAAGAAGAAGAAGAAGTGAAGAAGAAGAAGAAGAAGAAGAAGAAGAATGGGGGAGGGGCTGTGTTCGGTCTGGAAATGGGAATAGGGGCCGGCCACAACATGAAAAAGGGTTTACATGGATGAAAATTTACCAAAATACCCTCCCCTAACTTAGGTTTTGGGTTTGGGGTTCCAAAAGCACTCAAACTAACTCCTTATCACTCCAACTAACCTATTAAAAATATAATAATAATTCTAAACCTAAAAATAGGTCTCACAAGGGTGTTGGTTGGGTCGGACATGGGTCCACTAGGGTCTGACATGGGTCCATGCTAGCCAAAACACTAAAACAATCAATAGAAAAATAATACAACCAACAATTAAATATAAATACAAATATTTATAATAAATACACAATTAACCAAATTAAAATAAAAAAATATCCGGCTCTGGAAATGGGGTAGTGACAGTTCGAGTGTAGATCCTACATGTGATACGATCATAATTATTTCACCGAGTCTATGCATTGAACAATTGGGTATTGATAAGTACCTACTCTCCTAAAGCACTTACAATAACTAATGAGGAGCAGAGTAATAGTAGCAGTAGCTGTACCCAGCCAAGGTTCATTTATACTTCAAGTTTTCCTACCATCAAGTATCAGTAGCATAACCAATGGGTATCAGAGTTTATTAGTCAAGGTGATGATGAATTCAAACATGCAGTAGTGACTAGGAATTAAAAAAAACTCTAATTAAATTAGAAATGTTCGTACAAGTGAAGTAAAGGCATATGATATATGGATTAGAAAGTTGTTCTGGTTGGGGAAATTAATTGGGTTCATGCATGTATCTTAACCAATAATTAATCCTCGATGTCTACCTATTATGGATTATCTGTTGAGAATGTTAGATATTTTGTTGTGTGAGTAGTTGAGTCATATTGACACATGTACTTTTCCTATCTAAACTGCCATTTTGCATTAAAGACTTACGAAAACAAGTCTTAATTGTCTTTGAGATAAAGACAGACCTAAACTTGTTCCTAAGGAAAATTCATGATTATCACAACATATTTTTTCAGGATACCTATATCTATTCATTCAAGTAACTAGCCATTGTCATCGTCTCTAAGAGCTATAAACATATTTGAAAAGAAAAATGAGAGTAAGAAGCCAAAACAAGAGCGCACCAAAAATTTCTTTATTTTTGTCTGACATTTATTTAATTATGTTTAAATGTAACTGGACAAAGATTATCCATAGGGGAATCAGAAGGTATTATTTCAGTATTTGTTGACGAAAAAATAAATAAATCATATTATGTAGACAACACTGTAGAATGCAGATATCGAATCAAATTCTATCATGCAAGTAAACATAAAACCAATCAAGGATTATTGTATTAGAAGCATTATACTCTTGCTAATTTAGTAATCACAAATTCATTATGTTGATTCAGATTCTAAAAGCATGTATAATCTAATATATGTTATCAGAAATTTTATTCCTAGGTAGTATGTTTCCTTGTAGAATGACAAAAAAACATATTAATCATGAAGTAATAGAAAGTTTCGTTCGTAATATCAGTATTGGAAAACCCAGCCCTAGTACAGAAGCACTAACCTTCATTGCTTTTCTACTTAACATACTTCACCCTGTTACATGACATGTCACCCTCCAGTTTACCTAAAAGCCATATTTAAAACTAAATTCATTTGATTAATAACACATAACCCAGAAATAACATCTATTGAAACTCTTGATAGACCTGTGAAGTCTCAAGAGATTTCATATTGTTTCCATATTCACCACTCATTGCAAGCATGAATGCAGCAAAACATACGTAAATTCAAATGCATTTTATCAAAAAATTTTATTAAAATAGAACTAGCATTTGGGGTCCATCATCAATGGATGATCCAACATATAATACCATCAGCTTTTTCCAAGTCTACCAAGTCAAAATGTTTATTGCTACTTCCTGTATCAGTAGGCTTGCTCTATGTTGATGAAAACTTTAGTATTATAGGTAAGAAAATGATCCACGGGAATGAAAATTAATGCAAAACAAGCCAGGCTTTTCGTTTAAATTTTCAACCTATTGCATAAAAAATGAGTTAATGATATAGAATACATTTTAACCTCAACGATGCTTTGTAATAGGCAATAACAGCTTTTTTATTTAATCGGCGACACAAGGCTTCTCATTAAAGTGTTTCAAAGTCGGTATCAGCCCTGTTGAAAAATATAATTTTCAAAGACTACTATTTCACCTTCCAACAGTTAGTGACTAGAACAATAATCATAACAAAAGAAACAATCAGGGTTGGAACTTCTTCACAATTCGTGACAAAGGGGCACATTTATGATTCCAAAACCATCTCACGCTAATTGAAATATCTCTAGATCTAAATATTCCCTTCTATCAGTCTATTGCCCAGTCACCTAAGAAAGTTCAAATCTAGGATACAGATTTGTTTTTCCTCACCATCTAGACATGAACCAGTCAACCACTAAGAAAGAATGCTAATAAGTATTGCTCTTCTCTACCATGATCAAATATTTTGAGAAAAGTAAAGACACCCTCACTGGAAGCATCCCTAGGATTCGGACCTGGGACCAGCAATTTCTGAATGAGTATCTCAATCATGATCCAACTGAAGATACCAAGCTACTAATTGTATTAACGGACAACTTCCAAGGGAAAGCTCACCTGCTTTTTGGGTTTCTAGATACATGATTTCGGATGAGAAAATATTGTCTTTGTATCTAAATATGCAGCAAAAAACTTTTACGTTGCTCAGATAGCCAAATCCCCAGCCCCTGCTTCAACAACATGAGCTGCATTCTCAGGCGATCTTAATGAGAGTACACCAATAATAGACATAACCTGAATCATAGAATACAGTACTGCAGTTAAAATTTATGCACATATAAGAATATTACCAATAATGAAATATAGGAGGAAGATGGACCATATACCTCTTGTTACACATAAGGATCGTCATAGAATCTTGAAGAAAGTTTCATCATTATATCAAGACCATCCTTCTAAACTAAAGCAGTTTTATTATCATTACTTCCTGCCAACTTCAATCATACTGATAATAAATTAGCAGGCCTCTAAATTAGAGAGAGCAAACTTCTATTGAAAAATTCAATTTATTAATATGCAAAAAATGAGACCTTAGATAACAAAGAACAGCAAGATCTAGCAACATCCTTGTTGTTATATTTACTAGAAAATTGCATCTATGCCACCATTTTTAGAAATTAATCGGCAAATTTCATCCTGTAGTGAAAGAACAAAATATCATAAGAAAAAAGGCATCAGATACTGCGACAAGTCCATCAAGAAGAACAAAAGTATCATCATCATCTATGCACTTTATAATCAAAATGGCGATGTGTGGAGCACAACTATATAGAGAGAAGGCTCGATAGACATGTTTGACCAATTCTTACTACACTGTCAACCCTGAAGCCCATTTCCACTATATTTTTGGTTAAGTCTTAATTTTCTTTGTTGGCAATTACTTATTTAAGTGATAAGGAGTAAGTAGTTGTAGTTCATTCTGCACATCATCGTTTCCCTCAAACCCCTAATGTTCTTAATCCTCTTAGATAGCCAAATCGCACGGTAGCAAATTTTTCGTATGTAACTATAAATAAGATGTTATCCACTTTTTGGGTTTGTGTCGCAGAGAACATGTCCCTTAACAGAGCTGAATGAAAGAAGGACTCAAATAGGCGACCGAAAAAATTGGAATGAAGGATTTTTTATTGTTATATAAATAAGAGGAGCTGGATACAAAATCCAGAAGGCCAATTGGCATGTAGGAAACTTATAATGGTGGTTATGCAGTTTAAGTTCAATAAATCATCGATACTTTGTATCTAAGTGGAGAAGGCCAGAACAACAATAACAAAGATTTTATCCCACTTATTTTAGGCTTAGGTATAATAAAGGACTAGAACATTATAAAGTAAATGATATAAATTTAATCAGTTATAATCAAATCATGTGTTTGAAGATATTCAAAGGTAAAAGTAATGATTTATTTGTCTTTAATAATAAAGGATAAGGCTTAGGAATACAAAACCTATTGAAATTGTACCTCTGAAGCTACAAGCCTTTGGTCATGTCCTATGCCATTGCACAAAACCAAAACCATCATCCAATTGTTACCCTCTACCTTTAGAATGGATGTTTGTATGGAGCATGAAAAATCTCCACAAAAGAAGTGACATAACTTTTATAATCGATTGTGAGCCTGATATCAACCTTTCTTGCTGGGGCTAAATTCCTACTTTCTAGCCAAGATACTATGAACAATAGCGTGTCTTGCCACAAAATTATACCCGATACTTCCCATCATGTGATCCCTATTTCACAAGCATGGGCACATTTTTTGTTGTTATTGAACTTCAAAAAAAGACTATCGTAAAACTAAATACTTCATAAATCAAACCCGATACTTCCCATCATGTGTTCCCAATTTCCATGCTCATATAGGCCTACTATATTCAGTTCAAACTCCAAGCACACACAACTTTTCCCTCACTGATACTCAAATTCCTACTATACTCGGTTCAAACTCCAAACACACTTCTCTGTACCACTATCATATTGTAGAATTTGTACTTTTAGTTAAAGGTTTTAATAAAAAAATGTACAACAAAACCATAATATGGAAATTATTATGAAGTTCTGTTTAGTCTTCCTTTATCGATTGAGTTGTAAATCCTTATTTGACAAGGCAAATAGCTTGTGGGGGCCTAGAGGATATGTACCTGGTCATCCAACAACTATAAAGGACTTAACATTGCCAAATAGGGTTTAGATGGGAGGATAGATCTAGATTTCACCAAAAATTGACTCTATTTGTTCCCAAACTTTATCCCCCAAATAGGGTTTATGCATCAACACATAGATTATGAAACGTCATCTTGATACCAAATTCTATTTAGGATATGATATGAGAATCTTCCTAACAAATACCGAATTTGACCCCTGATATGGAGTTAGAATTGTAATTACTAAACAGTTTATCTTCGATCGACACATGGATTATGGTTCATAAATAGTCAAGTGTATTAGAATATCCATTGAAAAAAGAAACTTTAGTACTAAACTTACGAAGTAGAGAAAAGAAGAAAAAGACACTTTAGTGTAATTGTGAAATTGTTAACCGTCTTTCCAACTTCTAAGAACTAGTACCAATATTATTTGAACAATCAAAATTAAAGTTCTATGAATAATATCTGATACCATGAGAGTGCAAAAAACAATTACCAAATTTTAGAAGAAAAAACATGCATTTGATGATTTCTTATAATAGTATGCAAAAAAAAAGTTGTGGAATAGAATCCGGACATGATGTGCGGAGAGCACCTAATATATTACAAAAATAACAAATATAAGAAATACAACACACTGACCACAAAAATTACTAATTTGTCTTAAGCAAAAAAGATAAATAAATATTAGTACCAATGTCTCCTTTATATAGAAACTAAATGTTATTGAAAGTGAGGTTGAATAGTATATCAACTGATTATCTCAAAATGAAAGAGAAGAGAAGTGATAAAAGGTCACACCATCCCAAACAAAAACATCATGGAAAGTGCTACTATGATTTATAATCCTGCCCTGCAAGAGATGCTCAGTAATGGGACACTCACATCTGGCAGGGGCTCAGGTGTCAACCCCATCAAAGATTGAGCCAAATAAAATTCCTCCCCCATGTCAAGTTCCTCAATTTTGTAGTTCAAGATGCAACAGGAGAGTGAACCTAGCAATCCTCCAGTATGTTCCATCAACAATTTATAAAAGCTTATTTCTTTAGATTTTATGGGGGGATTTGAATCAACCACGGGATATTTTTCCTGCTTAGCTTAATTTTTTGAGTTAATTCCTTTGCGGTGTACTACTTAACCAAAATCCCAGCATTTGACTATTTATAAATAGTCACAATATTTGACTATTTATAAGGTCGACAAAACATTGACTTGTTCCTTATGCAATATAAAATTATTTTCACTTACCCCAAGAAAAGAACCCATCTAATACCTTTATCGTACGAAGCACTGACACTCCAAAATTTTTGTCGAGTCCATATCGTGTTGTGTCGGACAAACGTATCGGGAGGGACACTCCAAAATATACGAGGACACCAGTTAGGTGTCGAATCCCTTATCGTCGTGTCTAAAACGTGTTGTGTTAAATTCGTGTCCATGCAACAAAGCCATTTCTTAATAAATACTTTCTTATAGTCCCTTCACCATCCTTACCAGTTATTATCCCCAATGTTTACTAAAAAACTAAAGTAGATAACATGAACACTCAGATTATCAAAAAACTTATAGGTAATTAAAGAGACACATAAAAAGTTGCACATTCAAAGCACACAACCACATCCAAAACACAAAATCCAAAAAAAAAATAAAGAACAGTGAAATCAAATCTCATAATCCAAAATAATAGAGAATTTAGAGAGAAAGATAAGGCTAACCAGGTAGGACTCCTGATCGAAGCGTGCTGGTGGTAGGCGACCTACTCGACATCCAAAGAATTAGAGCAAGGGAGAATGGGACTGAATCATCAAAACCCTAAAACCAGAGAAGGAAAGCAGACTCGAAACCCTAATCAAACTGAAATCTTGAGATTGTTAAGACTCAAAACCCTAATCAAACTAAAATCAGAGATGGAAATACGAGATGGTTCACTCTCGAGAAGTCGAGGGCTGGCGCGGGCTCACTCTCCAAAAGTCAGGGGCCAAAATTGAAAGGGAGGGGAAATGGCAAAATGAGGGAGGGAATTAGGTTTTAACCTAGAGAGAGAGAGAGAGAGAGAGAGAGAGAGGGAGGAAGGAGGGGAAAACGTATCACCCTCACTTTTTCAACTAAGGATAGTTTCATAATTGACCTGGGTAATTTATATTTTTAGGATTATAATATTAGATATTGTGCATGTTGTAATAATTATTTATTATATTATTTATTTATTGTTAGATGTTAAATTTATTTTTGGACTTGTGTAGTGGACCTAACTAGTTAGTTTAGATTCATGGACCCAATATTTAATTCTAATTTAGATTGAGTCCAATAATAGGCCCATTCATTAGGAGGATGAATTAATTAGTGAAACAAATTAGACTAGAACCTTCCCTCCATAATTAATTTTTTCATAAGAGGCCCCAAAGGGTAATTTGGAGAATTCATAGTATCTTGCAAGAGGGGCAAGGGCCGGCCACCTATAGGGATGAGAGAGAATCTCTCTCTTCTCATTTTGACATTCCAATCTAGATATAGAATTTCCATCTACTAAATTCTCCATTTCCACACCAATTTATACTCAAATTTCTTCCCAATTTCTTTCCTATTCTTTATTGGAGGGTACTAGAAGCAAGAATCTATAAGGAGGAAGCAAGGATCTACAAGAAGGAGCAAGGATCTACAAGTTGGAGGCTATTTCACTCAATTTGAGAATTTTATTGGGAATCCATCTTCCAATAGAAAAAATTTAGGTTTTTACTTTAATTAGGTTCTAAATCTATAATTTAACCAAAAGGAACTATCCCATATGCTAAGGCTACCCATAGGAATTGGAATTAGGTTCATAGGAGGCCTATGGAGAAAGTTATGTGGTATTTTGTGTCAATTTTAGAGAAATTTTGAGATTGGCACATCTTGTGTGTGTTAATTGGTCAATTAGACAAAATTGATATGTGTTTGCTTGTGTGAGACTAATGTCATATCCACAATTGGATACGTGTAGGCCGTATTCCGACAATTTGGCGATACAGGTTGATTTGGGAATTTTCCTTTGACACGGGAGTTTGTGCATGTCATTTTGACACGGATACATAGATATGTAATTAACTCTTTATATTGTTCATATTTATTATTTTAGACTTGCTCGTGTCCTTCGGGTATGTTTGGTTGCGTGGTGGACTCGTATCGCAAGCGTACCATAGATCTAGTGTGATATGGGTGCGATGCACTCCATGTGTTTGTTGTATTGCATTCCTCAATTTATTTGACTTGTGTATACCTATTAGATATGATATATATGTAATGATATATCTAAGTATATATGTATGTATTTATATTATATTGCATAGATATGTATATGTAGCTTGGTGTATAGATGTTGTGATATGTGTATATATAGATATTTATATGTATATGTGTATGTTTATATATATATATATATATATATATATATATATATATATATATATATATATATATATATATATGTGTGTGTGTGTGTGTGTGTGTGTGTGTGTGTGTGGTTATGAAAGTGTGTATATATATATATGTTGATATCTATATAGGTATGTATATGGATATGTGTGTGTGTGTGTGTGAGTGCATAGGTGTTTGTGTGTTTACAGTGAGCGGTGAGAAGGGGTTCGGGTAATAACTGAAATGAGCAATTTGCAGTGTGCAGTAGCATAGCATTCAGTATGTATGTATAGAGTAGCAATGTGCATCCACTAACAGCCTACAGCAAAGAGCCAACAACAGAAATAACATGCTGCAGCAAGTGCAGTGCAGCATACTACAGTAAAACAGCAGCCAATGCATCAAATAGCATATAAGCATTCAGCAAGCAATGCAGCAAGCCAACTGCACATCAATGTAACTGTACTATACATCAGCAGCAAGAGCACTATGCATCAGCAACTAGCCCGAGTGCAGCAATGCAGCAAGCCAGACACAACAATGCAGAGCTAACTGTGTGCAACCACTGCATCAAGGGCAGTAGCAGTTTCAACAAGAGATAGCAACTGCAAGTTAACCTCAGCAGTAGCATTCAACAGAGTTGTATATCACCAACAACAAATGAGTACCAGTAGCATGCAGCAGCATGCTCGGGCAGCAAGAAGTATCAACAATCTGCAGAGCAACTGCAAAAAGCTCAATACTAACAGCAAACAGTTTGCAGCAGCTTCAACAGCAATCAACATGAAGCATTCAGTTTTCAGCATGTAGCAACAACAATGAGAGGCAGGTCAGGGGTTCATCTAGTTAGGTAAGTGGTTCAGTTAGTTTAGTAGTGGTTAGCTAGTAGTTTATTAGTGGTGTAGTTAGTAGATATAGCTAGAAATAGTATAGTAGTTAATTAAATTGTTAGTAGTTGTATATAGATACATGTTATCTAATAGTTAGATATATATACATACTAGTTAGACTATTAACTATATGTATATATGTATATAAGTTGATGGTAAGTTAGTATTATAGTATTGTATATAAGTATTGATATATATTGTATGTTAGGTAGTTTGTAGTATTTAATAGTTTTGTTAAGGTTAGTATATAGTTAGTGTATTGGTAGTGAGTTATATATTAGGATTTGAATTACCTTGTGATACCAAGGTAATGTCAACGTATCGGTTGAAACTCAAGATATTTGGTTTGAGTATCAAGATGGGTGTGTAGGTAGTGAGATACACATTGGTTCAAAGTCAAGGTATCCACTTGGTATTAGTTAGCTTAGATTACTCTATATATTATCTTGTATATATATATATATATATATATATATATATATATATATATATATAAATTAGTATTTTCATATCAAAAACTTGTGTATCTTTTGATTCGGTATTTGTGCGTATCCTAGTATCTTAGCTTAACTAGTGTGGACCTAGTATCCTAGAGTTAGACTCGTATAACCTAGACATAGCTAGTTTGACTAGTTTGACCTAGAGTTGACCTAATTTGACTGTTTGACTTAGATATGGCTTTATGACCTAGAATTGAACTAGTTTAACTTATTTTTATTCCCGAATCTTGTATTGATGTAATATACCATATATAGGTCTGTGTGACACCAGCTTGGGCATTGAGAGACATACCTTGATCAGGACCTCAGGCGAATATATTTGTCTATTAGTTTTTATTTTATAATAGTGTATATATCTCATGTTCTAGAACTGTATACTTGATTCCGATATAGTGGTTTCATGGACTGGTACTACATGGATCCTGTCAGGAGTTGTTATCCCCTACCATGTTCAGCGGGTACTCCTGTACATGTATTTTATCGTTTGTATTGGGTATTGATTATTTATATTTCGTGTTCACACACTGCTCGTGTTCAGTGTGCTTATATTCGTGTATACACAATGCTCGTGTTCAGTATGCCAATATTCGTGTTCGTAACGTGTCGTTATTAGATCCATTGGTATTAGTTGGGGATGGGGGAGTAGGAGTTGATTATGTAATCAAAGACCCAGTGTATTCATGTATATGTCGATTACAAACCACACTTATAATCGAGTTACCTTATTGTATTCATGTTTAACCTAAACCGATCACATAATAAACTTGTATTCTGAGGTACATTAGTTAAATTTTAGTTATTTCCATCATTGCAGATACTCATATTGCTTGTTCTTTATTCTCGTACATTACTTGTTCACTCTAGTTCATTTCATTCATATGTTTAGATATCTTGTATTATTTTCTATTATCTGTTTTATACGCTCGATTATGTATTTAAAACTGCTTTCAAAGGTATGTACTTCGCTCCAATCCTGACTGGATATATTTTTTCAGATGATTGGCTCATAGATCTGTGTCCTACATTATATGGACCACAGAATGATGTACCTTTAGAGGATACTCCTATAGACCAGGAGGACTTAGTCACAGAGCCTGAGGAGGTTTAGTTTATATTTTGGTGGACTTGTATTAGACTATTTTTGAGATTCATGGCATGTATATTATTTCAGACTTGTAGATTGTATCTTCATTTTTTTTCGTTATTCCAATCGTGCTTTATCTTTCTTAGTTTTTATTGTGAGTGAGTATAGTTACATTTGTGAGATACCATATTGTTCCTCCGTTTGGAGTTGAGATGATTGACATGTACCATATTTATATTGTTGAGATATTAGTTAGTTATAATTGACCCGGACAGCGTTCTACCGCCGATGCTGCGGCGTAGGCTGGGCGTACCCACATACTCGTGCCCGAATATCCAGGTGCGGATCGTGACACATTTTTAGTGGTAGCCCATGCAGGTCCTAGAGTCATAATTAGAGCGATATCGTAGAAGTGCTCACCTAGAGTACTGCTACGAGCCTGCTTTAGGAAATAGGATTTAGGCTAAGAGTGTACTCAATCACAACTAGGAAACAATTCCAATATTAGTTTTTCTATCATTATCTTTTGAATGTTTTCTTTAATTTGTTTCTTTTACTTCGAATAAATTTTGTCCTTCTTTGATGACATCGTATCTTACTCAATATTGACTCCTTTGTTTTAATCTATCTTCAGGATGCCGCCGAAGACGCGTTTCCAGCGCTCAGTTGCCATGTCAGCGTGGTCGGTCACTTCATCTCCTATGAGGGCAGCACCATCAGATATTGTTCCAGCACCTATATTTCGTAGGTCAGCTTCACCGATCCAGGTGGGCATTTCTGAAGCAGCTTTTGGAGGTGCTCCACCTCCGTTAGAGAGGAGAGCGCCGACAGTTTTAGGGGATCTTCCACCCCCATCACCCGTAGTCGATCAGACACAAATATTCGCACTCTTTCAGCAGATAATAGAGATACAGCAGCGTCAGTCAGAGGTCATACGACAGATCATTGAGAATGCTCATCAGATCGCGCTCACAGCACTTGAGAGAGCGGCCTTAGTCCAGCCACGGACGGCACCACCTCAGTTTACCCCGCAACAGCCGAGGCCGAGGACCATCATAGACTTCAAGAGGATGGGGCCAAAGAACTTTAGAGGCACAGAAGGGATCCTTTATGCTGAAGATTGGATAGAAGACATTGAGCGGAACCTGCGATTGGCGCAGATTCCAGAGAGGTTGCAGATAGAGGCAACGGGGTGCGTGATGTTCGATATTGCGTTGACTTGGTTCAGGATAGACCCCCAGATCTCAGTACCAGGACTTACTTTGGAAGCTATCAAAGAGCTCTTTAAGGAAAAGTTCTTTCCAGATGTGGCTCTGACATCCTTAGAGAGCCAATTCCAGTATCTTATTCAGGGAGGTATGACGATGGATGAGTATGCGGCAGAGTATTGCAGATTAGGCCAGGAAGTTCAGGAAGGGGCCAAAAATGAGGGAGGGAATTAGATTTTAACCCAGAGAGAGAGAGAGAGAGAGAGAGAGAGAGAGAGGAATAAGGGAAAAACGTGTCACCCTCAATTTTTTAACTAAGGGTAGTTTGGTAATTGACCAGGATAATTTATATTTTTAGAATTATAATATTAGATATTGTGCATGTTGTAATAATTATTTATTATATTATTTATTTATTGTTAGATGTTAGATGTTAGATTTATTTTTAGACTTGTGTAGTGGACCTAACTAGTTAGTTTAGATTCATGGACCCAATATTTAATTCTAATTTAGATTGAGCCCAATAATAGGCCCATTCATTAGGAGGATGAATTAATTAGTGAAATCAATTAGACTAGAACCTTTTCTCCTTAATTAATTTCTTCATGAGAGGCCCCAAGTGATGTTTTGGATAATTCATAGTAGCTTGCAAGAGGGGCAAGGGCCGGCCACCAATAGGGAGGAGAGAGAATATCTCTCTTCTCATTTTGACATTCCAATATAGATTTAGAATTTTCTCTCTTCCAAATTCTCCATTCCCACACCAATTCATACTCAAATTTCTTTCCAATTCCTTTCTTATTCTTTATTGGAGGCTACTAGAAACAAGGATCTACAATGAGCAAGCAATAATCTATAAGGAGGAGCAAGGATCTACAAGTTGGAGGCTATTTCACTCAATTTGAAAATTTTATTAGAAATCCATCTTTAATTAGGTTCTAAATTTGTAATTTAACTATAAAGAACCATCCATATGCTAAGGCTACCCATAGGAATTGGAATTAGGTTCATAGGAGGCCTATAGAGAAAGTTATGTAGTATTTTGTGTCAATTTTAGGAAAATTCTTAGATTGGAACATCTTGTGTTTGTCAATTGGTCAATTAGACCATATTGACATGTGTTTGCTTCTGTGTGACTAGTGTCGTATCCACAATTGGATACGTGTAGGTCGTATCCCAAAAATTTGGTGATATGGGTTAATTTGGGGGTTTTCCTCCGACACGGGGGTTTGTGCATGTCATATTTTAACACGGACACGTAGATATATAATTAACTCTTCGTATTGTTTATAATTATTATTTTAGACTTGTTTGTGTCCTTCGGGGTACGTTTGGTTGCATGGTGGACTCGTATCGCAAGCGTATCATAGATCTAGTGTGATACGAGTGTGATGTACTCCACGTGTTTGTTGTATTGCATTCCTAAATTCATTTGACTTATGTATACCAATTAGATATAATATATATGTAATGATATATCTATGTATACGTGTATGTATCTATATTATATTGTATAGATATGTATATGTAGGTAGGTGTATAGATGTAGTGATATGTGCATATATAGATATCTATATGTATGTGTTTATATATGTATATGTAGATATCTATATATATATGTGTATGTTTGTATACATACATATATATATATATATATATATATATATATATATATATATATATATATATATATATATATATATATATGTGTGTGTGTGTGTGTGTGTGTGTGTGTGTGTATGTTTGGTTATGAGAGTGTGTGTATATATATGTTGATATCTATATAGGTATGTATATGGATATGTGTGTGTGTGAGTGCATAGGTGTTTGTGTGTGTAAGTGTGTGTTCAGTGAGGAGTGAGAAGGGGTTCGGGCAACAACTAAAATGAGCAGTTTGCAGTGTGCAGTTGTATAGCATTCAGCATGTATGCATAGAGTGGCAGTGTGCATCAACTAACAACCTGTATCAATGAGCCAACAGCAGAAATAGCATGCTAAAACAAGTGTAGTACAGCATACTACAGTAAAACATCATCCAATGCATCAAACATCATATAAGCATTTAGCAAGCAATGTAGCAAGCCAACTGCACAGCAATGTAGTTGTACTATGAATTAGCAGCAAGAGCACTGTGCATCAGCAGCTAGCCCAAGTGCAGCAATGCAGCAAGCCAGGCACAGCAATACAGAGCTAACAGTGTGCAACCACTACATCAAGGGCAGTAGCAGTTTCAGCAAGAGATAGCAGCTGCAAGTTAACCTCAGCAGCGGCATTCAGCAGAGTTGTGCATCACCAACAGCAAATGGAGTATCAATAGCATGCAGCAGCATGCTCGGGCAACAAGAAGTATCAACCAACTGTAGAGCAACTGCAGGAAGCTCAGCACCAACAACAAGCAGTTTGCACAAGCTTCAACATCAATCAACATGAAGCATTCAGTTTTTAGCATGTAGCAACAGCAATGAGAGGCAGGTCAGGTGTAAGCCCCTGATTTTTCAAAAATACTAAAATTGGGATTTTTTATAATTTTCTGGAATTTTCTGGGAATTTTCTGTAATTAAAATCAGGGTTTTAAATTATTACAAAATTTTTAATTGATAATAAATAACATTAAAATATTATAAAAATAATATTTTTGGGTGTAAAATGGAAAACTGGACTTAGGACAATTTTTTGGAATTTATTGAACCCCGGACCTATTTTTAAATGCCTAAAAAGTATTTTTTATTATTTATTTAATTAATTAATTAATTTACTGATAATTATTTTATTATTATTATTATTATTATTATTTTTCTTTTTATTTTTATTTTTCAGCCCGCGGCCCATTGGGCCTGATCCGGCCCGGCCCACTACCCCAGCCCAGCCCGCGACCCGCCTAGCGGGTCGGGTCGGGTCTGCTCGAACCCGACCCGCCGCCTCCGACCCGGTTCCCCAACCCCCTCCCCACGACCCGGCTGTCGAAATTCACGCCGCTCCGGCCGGCCACGCGGCGCCCCACCGCGCCACGACCTGCCACGACGCCCCGCGTCTCCCGGCGACGATCCCCCCCGCGTCGCCGCCCTTCCCGGCGAAGCTCAGCCCCCTCTCCCCTATAAAAACCCGCACCCAGCCCTCTCCTCCGGCCACCCCGACCACGAACCGCCGCCCCTCCACTCGCCTCCGCCACCGCAGAACCCCCCTCGCCGCCGCCGTGCTCCGCTCGCCTCGCAGCGCCTCATCCCCGGCCCTCTCCACCTCCCCCGGCAGACCCTCCAGCGTCGAGTAGCAGCAGCAGTCGACGGCAGCGGCTCCGCCGGACGCCCGAGCCGCCCTCGACCCCGCCGTCGACGTCGCAGCCGCCAGCCCGGCCGGCCTCCCCCGCAGCGGCGCCACCCCTCCTCCGGCCGGCCTCCCCTCGCCGTGTCCAAGCCCAAACCCTAACCCTAAATCCCCATTCTCGTGTCGTGTCGGACACGACACGGACACGGTGGAACCCGATTCTCGAGCCCGGTTCAGGTACGTGTAACTTTCTCCTCGCTGCCCCGTTTTCAATTCCGTAAATTGCGTTGTGAAGCCTGTATGACCCTCTCGGTGTCCGGACAAACTGTTCGGGGCATCGCGTCCTGTGGTGATCGCACACCGCGATCCAAAAACAGGAAAAACCAGACCCTGTTTCACCCCGGAACTGAGTGCGCCCCGCCAAACGGGATGACTTGGTCGCGTGCGGTCTTCACAGATACGTACGCATCATCGATACGGACGTGTGAGTTTTCGTGAAAGCTGATTCGGGTGTGCGTGCACACCGGAATCAACGCGTATCCGCGGACATCGTCCCATATCCGCCTTTTCGGCATTTTGCCCTAACTTCGTGTACACTCGTCAGATCGAAACGAAACTTGCGCCATCGGACTCGTAGCGATACGTTGGTCCTGTGGGTCAAGTTTGGTTCGATTCTGAGAACGTTGACAAAATCGCGTGTCGTGGGCCCCACAGGCCCCGTTCGACGGGCGATTTTGTGTTCGGCTCACCAGATTCCAAATCTGGAAGTTCCGTTGGGTTCGTATCAGCGTTCCTGACCTGTTGACACTAAGTTTGGTAAAATTGGAGACCGTTGACCCGAACACGTTTTTCGGTGCAAAGCGGGACCACCGGCGGACCCCATTTTGACCCTAAACTGCCGTTTTTGCCCTTGTCTCCAAATTGGACCCAAGGACAGGCATTTCTAGCTATTTGACGTCTTCTGAGCGTGATGGTAATGTCTATTTCAGCATTTGTACTCATCTCTGGATATTTCCCCGAAGAATAATTAATCAGATCCAAACAACAGGCAAGTACCTGCACTTCAAGTTAATCTTTATATTGTGATAATTAATTTTCTGCTCTACTAGTATTTTTGATGATTACAGGTAGTGTTAGAATTCTGGATTTCATGTCCTGAATATGGGATTTCATGTCTTGCTTTCCGTGTCGGGTGGGAGAATACTAGGTGGCATGTAGTTTACCCTTCCCCAGGTCCTGTTACTAGCTGTTGGTACGCGACTGTACCATCAGCCTTATACTTGATTGTTCCTAGTCACTAGTCGTCTATGACGGCCTTATTAGCCTTATAAACCCCTACATGCCAACTATGTATTCTAAATACACAAGTTCATGCACATAGTTCCTGTCTTGTTGCAGTTCTTGTTGTCTTGTTACAGTTACATTTCCTGTCACATTTTTCCTGTTTTACTCGTATTTCTGGCTTATAGCAATTAATCATACTTTACTTCTAATCTTGTTTTATAACATTATTTCTCAGTTAATTTCACTACTTACTTACGCATTTCTCAACATAATGCTTAGTCAGTTATTTTCTACCTGTCACGAATATTTAGTTTTAACACTACTAGAAAAAGCGGGATTAGCGACGTATTTTAGTGACGTCAAAAGAAACGTCGCTAAAATATATAAATTAGCGACTCATTATAAACACGTCGCTAGACGTCGCTAAATGGCGACATTTAGCGACGTTTAGCGACTTTTAATACGATTTTAAAAGATAAGTCGCTATAAGTTCAATTAAGGTCGCTAAACGTCGCTAATATGTCTAATTTAGCGACGTCTAGCGACGTATATAGCGACATTTAAACTCAAAATATTTAGCAACGTGTTTAGCGACGTCCTTTACGTCGCAAATATTTAATTTAGCGACATTTTTTATTGGACGTCGCTAAACGTCGCTAAAATTTGGTTAATTAGGGGTCGGTTTCATTTTTCCCCGTCAGTTGAAATTTCGATTCGAAAACAAATTTCCCCCCCTAGCTCCGTCGACCGCGACTACTCCGGCAAGGTATACTCTCTCTCTCTCTCTCTCTCTCTCTCTCTCACAGGACACATGTGACATTGACACAAACACGACACACACACTGACACTGACACAGACACAGACACGGCACACACACACACTGACACAGACACTGATCTGGACCTAGGGTTAGGGTTAGGGTTAGGGTTAGGTTTTTTGACATGGGGTTAGGGTTAGGGTTAGGGTTAGGGTTAGGTTTTTTGACATGGGGTTAGGGTTAGGGTTAGGGTTAGGGTTAGGTTTTTTGACAATGTTCATGCATGTGCGATCATGTAGAGATCAGATTTTAATTTCTTCTTTCAAGTATAAAATAAATAAATAATATGGATCGATGAATAAGAAAGAAAGAACATAAGTGTATTTATTTGCACTTTTGCAATATATATATATATATATATATATATATATATATATATATATATATATATATATATATATATATATATACATACATACATACATACATACTAATTGTTTGATTTTGTGGTTACTATTCATTGGTCCAATGGAGGAGGGGAAGAAATGATGGCTATTATTGAATCCATGTTCATATGTCATGACTACGTACATTGGGTGAACAAATTAGAACTAATTACTGAATATTCGTACAACAACTGATCATGTGATCAAATTAATTAGAACGCCAATTATTCGACCAGGAAGTGTATGATCTAAGCAACCGTCCTTAATTGTGCCCCAAGAATTTTGAGCTCTAGCTACTTCCTCGTTCCACTCCCAATATATATAGGGGTTAATTGACGAAAGCAAAGTACTGCGGAGTTATGTATCTCAGTTCCTCACCCTACTGCCAGTTTCAAGAAGTGCCTAATGGTCTAAATAATATGACTATAACAGTTGAATTAGCTAAACGAAACTTACAAATCAGCTTAAATAAATAAAGGATTAATTTCAACACTTACTGAAATCACTAGCTAGCAGTATGAAGAGCCTCTAATGGAGCAAAGATATCATTGCAGCATGCATCATTAAGGACATGCATCTCAAGAAACTTATTGGCTTCGGCTGGAGCCTACTACACTAAAATCCGGACACTGACACAGAAGTGGGTTAAGGTATAGTAGTAAAGTGGTATTAAGATATTATTTGGGTAATGTTATATATATATATATATATATATATATATATATATATATATATATATATATATATATATATACTGCTTTTCCAATAACGGACACTGACACAGACACAGAAGTTAATTTTGCATGTAATGATTTATATGATACATACTGTCAATTTTGCAGAAGTATCTAGAAATGGATATGAATTACTATCTGCGTCATCGTTCGTGGATGTACAACCGTCATCCTGATGACATGTGCGGTGTGCGGGATGAATTCATTGAGGGTGTACAGCAGTTCCTGCAGTTCGCCAAGGCGTTCCCTCAGTACATGGACGGTACCAAAATTAAGTGTCCATGTGTGAGATGTTGCAACAGGAAATATCATCCAGAAGTGGAAGTTACATATCATTTATACTCGAAGGGCTTTACGCCGAATTACTATCAGTGGACCGCGCACGGAGAACTTGTATCTCTAGCATCGGAGTCGGAGCCCTATGTGGAGCCGTATATGGATATCCAAGACCACGATGCTTACGACGACGGGTTGGTGAACATGGTTTATGATGCGGTGGGGCCTAGTTTCAATCCTGACAATTATGATGCGACGGGGCCTAGTTTCAATCCTGACAATTATGATGCGGCAGGACCTAGTTTCAATCCAGACAATTATGATGCAGCTGAGGAGGCACCGAATGCCGATGCTGCAAAGTTTATGGAGTTGCTTGAGAATGCAAGGACTCCACTATATCCTGGTTGTGAGGACCATTCACCGTTGGAGGTGGTTACAAGATTATTGAGCATCAAGTCCGATTTTAACATGTCGCAAGAATGCTATAATCGACTGCTCGATTTGATTATAGAGATCTTGCCCGAGGGTGCAAAGTTGCCTAAAGACTTCTATCGATCTAAGAGGATGGTGAGATCGCTTTGGATGGGATACGAGAAAATCGATGCATGTCGCAACGGGTGCATGTTGTACTACAAAGACGACAAGGATGAAGATGCGTGTAGATTCTGTGGTGCTGATCGCTACAAGGCCACTGTTAGAGGAAAGTCTGTCGGTGCAAGGAAGCCTACCGATTCGATGCACTACTTGCCTTTGACGCCGCGGTTGCAGCGGTTGTTTATGGTTAAGGAGACTGCAGAAAACATGAGTTGGCACAGGCGAAAACAGATCGAAGGAGTATTGGATCATCCATCCGATGGAGAAGCATGGAAGCACTTTGATCGAGAGTATCCACATTTTGCCGAGGAAGCACGTAATGTCAGATTGGGGCTCTGCTTTGACGGTTTTACCCCATTCGAACTTTTGGGCTCCCAGTATTCGTGTTGGCCTGTGATCGTCACTCCGTACAATCTACCGCCTTGGATGTGCATGAAGACTCCGTATATGTTCCTAACCGTTATTATCCCGGGTCCGAACAATCCGAAGAGGAACATCGATGTGTACTTACAGCCTTTGATAGATGAGTTGAATCAGCTGTGGGAAGTAGGTGCCAACACGTACGATGTTTCTAGAAAGCAGAATTTTCAGATGAGGGCAGCACTTATGTGGACCATCAACGACTTTCCGGCCTATGGAATGTTATCGGGATAGAGCACCCATGGTCGTCTCTCATGTCCGTATTGCATGGACCATTCTCAGGCTTTCCGTTTGAAACACGGAGGCAAACCGTGCTTCTTCGATTGTCATCGACAATTTTTGCCGAAGGATCATCCGTACCGGAGGAATCGGAATGCTTTTCGTACGGGAGTTGTGGAGAAGGCCAATCCACCTCCAAGGTGGCCCGGATGCACGATATGGGAAGAGGTAAAATATTTACCAAGTGCTATCGAAGAGCCTGCTAAGGGGTACAAGTGTGACGGATTTGGTCGCACCCATAACTGGACGAAGAGGAGTATATTCTGGGATCTGCCATATTGGAGCACCAATCTGATCAGACATAACCTTGATGTCATGCATATCGAGAAGAATGTGTTTGATAACATAATTAATACTGTAATGGATGTAAAGGGGAAGACGAAAGATAATCCGAAGGCCAGATTGGACTTAGAAGACATATGTAGACGTCCTGCATTGCATCTGATAGAGGAGGGAAATGGAAAGTTAAAGCAACCTAAGTTAGTTTTCTCACTGGATAAAGAGGATAAAGGTAGACTTTGTAGGTGGATTCAGGGTCTAAAGTTTCCAGACGGGTACGTGTCGAACTTGAGAAGATGCGTCGACCTCAAGGAGAACAAACTAGTAGGTATGAAGAGCCACGATTGTCATGTATTCATGGAGAGGTTAATTCCGATTGCATTTCGGGAATTCTTACCGCAGGTCGTTTGGGACCCATTGACAGAGCTGAGCATATTCTTCAGAGATCTTTGTTGTACTAAGTTGCTCGTCGATCGTCTAGAAAAACAAGAGAGGGACATTGCGGTAACACTATGTAAGCTCGAGAAGGTGTTTCCTCCAGGATTCTTCGACTCTATGGAGCATTTGCCAATTCATCTTTCCTATAAGGCACGTGTTGGTGGTCCTGTCGGTTATCGGTGGATATACCCCTTCGAGCGTCATCTGAATCACCTAAAGAGAAAGGTAAAAAATAAGGCACGGGTTGAAGGATCTATTTGTGAAGCTTATGTTCTCGAGGAGATTACAAACTTTTGCTCGACGTATTTCAAACCGCATGTTGCTACTAATAGGACGAAAGCTCCCAGAAACGACGACGCATATAAGGAATCTAATGATGCAATACTCAAAGTATTCAATGCATCCGGAAAGCCTTCGGGAAAAATGAAGAAGAGATATTTGAATGACGATGAGCTAAGGGCTGCTCAATTGTATATATTACTCAATTGCGACGAGGATGAAGTGGAGAAGCTAGAGGGGTAAGTAATTAATACGTCTACATTTACATCATCTCAATGTAATAGTATAAGATACTATTATGCTACTAATTAGCAGTTGCATCATTGTTTTTTAGCACATATAATGATGAGTTGAGGTCGGTTAGACCCTACATAACAGACGAAGAAGTAGAACAAGAAATGAGATGCCATTTTCCTTCTTGGTTGAGCGCATATGTAAGATACTTGGTAATTACTTTTTATTTCTGCACTTGTAAAACAAATAACTTACCATCGCTACTTTGGTATTTAGGTCGATCGTCTAATATCATCCGAGACTGAATCTATTAGGACTCTAGCCAAGGGACCAATTACTGCCGTAAAAATATGGCCAAGTTTCTGTGTGAATGGGTTCAGGTTTAAGTCAACAAATGCTCCTATCAGAGACAGCTTTCTGGATCTTGATTCCACGAAAAACAGTGGTTTGTGTATCAAATCTACAAACTACAAAGACGTCAATCCGGGCAATGATTTTTTTGGCATCTTACGAGAGATTGTGGAGTTGACATATAATTATGGCCCAGAACCTGCTAATATCGTGCTATTCAGGTGTGAATGGTTCGATCCGATTCAAGATCAAGGTTGGAAAATTGACAAGCATGGCCTTGTGGATATAAACTACAAGCGTAGATATCAAGGCTACGAACCATTTGTCCTATCAAGTCAGGCTCAGCTCGTGTACTTCATAACTTATCCTAGACGAGGGACAGCGAGGTCGGATTGGTGGGCAGTATGCAAGACTAAAGCTAGAAATATCTTTGACATTGACGAAATAGCTTATCAGGAGGACGATCTACCTCTTGTAACAAATATTGTAGATGTGGACTCAACGGAAGTTACTCATTACACGAGTAATAATGTAGAAGATGTAGAATTATCCGAAGAGGACGAAGTAGATGAAAGTGAAGACGAGGAAGAGGAAGAGCAGGATGAGGAAGGCGAACAAGATGAATTTTCTGAAGATGATTGAAAATATAAAATATTCCATGTAGAATGTAACTATATTTGGACTGTAAAATGCTTTGAGATATGTATCACATTTTGACATTAACGAATATATGTATTATATTTTGACTGTATAATGCTTTGAGATATGTATCACATTTTGACTGTAGAATGTAGTATATATTTGTGTTTCTCTATATTCATCATATGTTGTTATCAGATATGACAGGACGACGCGGAGGATTCGGCAGGTCCCGAGGTAGACAGAGTGCCACTCCGGTACTGCCTACTGTTGGTTCCGGATCATCGTCGTCCAGTACTCCAGTATATCGAGCAGCCACATCTCCGACTGCGACGACGTTGCGTGGCATCACTCCTGGGACGAGTAGTTCCAGGCGTGATAGTACTCGTGATAGTACTCCCTCGTCCAGCGTTCCTCCTGCTGACGAAACCATGGAGACTGATGAGCATGTAGAGGAGGTCGTGCCGACGTTGTCCCAGCATCAGCAAGATCCTCCATGCGCACCACCGGAGGAGACGAGGACAGAGATTTGGGCCGACGGTACAAAGTAAGTCAATTAGATGGTTTAGTATATATTTGTGTTTCTCTTTATTCATCGTATATTGACTTTTTCAGTAATCTAAATTATTATTTCTGTATAGATATCGTCCATCGTCGGTTCAGAGACGCCTGGGCCAATTTCTGAGGAACAACTACGGTGGCCCTTGGATCAACTACTCTGAGGCTCCGGAGGAGAGAAAGGCGTTCTGGTTTGCGCACTTCCAGGTAAAAGTATATTAAATAAATCCTCTAATTTATGCATATTTGTGATGCTAACTTAATGAATTATTTATTGTAGCAAACGTATTTTTATCCTCCGTACCGGGCCGAGTTGATCGAGCGGCTCTTTTCTACCGTTGCCGCCAAGCTTATCCGAGATGCTCTGGATGACCAGAAGGCTCGTGATCGTGCTGGAAAACTGATCCAAGGTTGGATCACGCCTGAGCAGTGGACTACGATGAGGGCTAGATTCGACGATCCGAGCTACAAGAAAAGGTCTAAGAAGGCCAAGGCGGCTAGGCAGAATGCTGCCAAGTGGTGTGGTGGCTCGATTCCGATGACGGAACATTTTCGTCGTTTGGTATGTTTTTTCTTTTAAAATATATTATTTTAATATAAGTACCATAAAATGGTACTTGGAAAAAATATTTAAGTTTAGTAATAAAAAATATATTTTTAACAGGTACAGAGGGGTGAGGATGCAAACATGGTGACCGTCTTCTTGGCCACCCATCGCAAGGACGGAAATCTCATTGATGAGAGGGCCTCACAGACCTATGTAAGTATTACTTTACTTTGTGTTTATTTTAATATAACTTAGGCAATTATTGAGTTTCCAAACCTTTTCTAGGCCGAGTATCTTAGGCTTCGTGAGCGGGCGACTGCTAGTGCACCTACACCTGGAGAGGCTGGTGCTTCGTCGCAGCCCGGTCCATCTCCGTCGGCGGACGACCTGTGGGTGACCGCAGCTGGTGGTCTCCAGAGGGGTACGTACTACGGTACGGGCTCCTATGGCGCCCTGGTTGCGACGCAGTCATCTAGGGCCTCCCCGACAACTGTGCATTCCACACACCCCTCGCAGTCGCAGCCCTCGCAGTCGTCGGCCAGAGTCCAGGAGGCCGTCCAGGAGGCCGTTGACCGTCAGATTGCGTCTCTCCGTGACGACTTGCTGCGAAGTATGGAGGACCAGTCCCGGTCCCAGCTGCAGGTGTACGATCCGATGCTTATCGCACGATTGGATATGCTCGACTGCAGCATGACGGAGCTACGAGAATTGACAAATGATATTAGAGCCTCCAATGATCGCAACATCATGGAGCTGCAGGCGTCACAGCTATCGATGGGCGAGAAGCTGACGAGGATGCATGCGTCACAGCTATCGATGGGCGAGAACCTGACGAGGATGCAGGATTCAATGGGTGATAGCAGTATGAGGCTGTTATCTACCCTGGATTCTTACAACCAGCGACTCGCAGACTTGGAGCGGGCACGGCCGCCACCGACGTCACTGCCTTCTCCATCGACATCGGTGTCGATTCCACGGGACGAGTATGAGGAGTTGTTATCCTTGAAGCGCGCCGCTGGTCAGCCTCCTGCAGATCCGTAGTAGTCTAGTTATTTTTATTATTATTTATGAATTATTGGTACTTCAACAATAGACATGATGTATGATGCTTCTTGTGGTCTTGAATTTTTTAGTTAATTTAATTGGATTATATAGTTATCCACATTTAATTGGATTGATACTTCTTGTGGTTTTTAATTTAATTGGATTATATAGTTAACTAGATTGAATCATGTTGGTGTGTATGATGAAGATGCTGTAAAACTGCAGGGAATCACCAATGTTTGATTCTAGAAATTTTTATTTTATTTTTTTTAAAATTAGCGACGTTATTAGCGACGTGTAGCGACGCTTAGCGACGTTAATTTACGTCGCTAATTACGTCGCTAATCAGCGACGCTGTAAAACGTCGCTAAGTTCGTCGCTAATGACGTCGCTAAAGTCGTCGCTAAGCGTCGCCAATTGCTGACATGGCAAGTATAGCCAGGTCATTAAAGACGTCGGTGTAACGTCGCGATTGACGTCGCTAATCAGCGACATTTAGCGACTTTAATAAACGTCGCTTTTTAGTGACTTGGCGTCGCAAAACATCGCTAAATTTAGCGACACATTAAAGTCGCTAAAAAACGTCGGCATAGCGACGTTTAGCGACGTTTTTTGTTTTAGCGACTTGGTGTTTTCCGACTGCTTCAAAACGTCTCTAATTACGTCGCTAAACCTAATTAGCGACGATTTATTGTTATTTAGCGACATTTTTAGACGTCGCTAATTTGACTTTTTCTGGTAGTGTAATCTTGTTGTGCACTGTGTACTTTGCTCCTTTCCTGATTGGATCTGTTGATTTAGGCGATGATGAGGATCTTGCCCCTACTTATTATGGCCCCTATGAGACAGCAAGTGATACAGTTGCAGAGCCGGTTCCCACCCAGGAGACTACTCCTGCAGAGTAGTTAGCATTAGTTGTTTATTTCCTTTCATCTTAGTAATCGGGTTTGTCCCCGATATAATCTATGGTTCTGTAATAAACTCTGGATCTGATTATCATATTCTGGTTATAAAATCTTAGCATTCTTTTCCTGCTATTTTTCCTTGCCTATTTAATTATTGTGAATGAGCTAGATTTATCACCTGTGATCATGCCCTAGACAGCGTACTACCGCCGACACTGCGGCGTAGGCTGGACGTACCCACGCACTCGTGCCCAAATTTCTGGGTGTGGGTCATGACACGTTTTAGTGGTGGCCCATGCAGGTCAAACGACTAAATTGTTCAGTTTCAACTTAGGGACCGAACAGGCCTGCAATAAGATTGAGGATTTTAGGATAAAGCTCATTCACAGTATAGGGTCCTTATTTCAATTCTTGATATCATTTCTGCTCAATTATCCTATCGCCTTTGATTTCCAAGTAATCTATTCTGATCTCCCTATCCCTTCATCTTTCAGAATGGTTCAGACAAGGAACACAGTAGGAGGCACATCAGAACCAGCTGAGCAGACTGTGCCCGAAACTCTTGCACTCCCTCCACCTCCATCTACTCCGACAGTTACTTTAGATGGGGCACAACTACTTGGAGTGTTCCAGGGACTAGTAGAATCCCAGAAAGAACAGACTGCACTTCTGCGGACCAGCCTCTCAGAAGCTCTTAGGTCCCAGGAGTCGCCACACAAGAGGCCAGGGAGTGCCAAAGACTTCAAGAACCTTAAACCCCTAGAATTCTATGGAACTGAGGGCATTCTCTACGCCGATGAATGGATAGAGAACGTTGAGCGACTCCTGAAGACTGCTCGGGTCCCTGATGATCTCAAAGTGGAGTCCGCAAGCCTGCAACTGTTCGACATAGCTCGGACCTGGTTCAGAGATGAACCCCAACTATCTGCTCCTGACATCACCTGGGAAGATTTTAAGAGGCTATTCAAGGAGAAATTTTACCCCGAAGTGGCTCGGGAAGCTCTCGAAAGCCAATTCGAGAGACTGGAACAAGGTAACCTGACTGTTGATGAGTATACTGCTGAATTTAGCAGGTTAAGCCACTTTGCGGAGTACATGGTTCGTACCCCGGAGGACAGAGCCCGTAGATTCAAGAAGGGGCTGTCTCCGGATATTCGCCTTGCTGTCACCACCAGCCGAGCTTGCACTTATGAGGAAATCTTAAACGTGGCACAAGGCGTTGAGCGAGACATGGGGCATAAGCTAAAGCGAGAAAGAGATACCGGAAATGCGGGACCCAACAAACGCCCTTTTCAACAACAACAACAGCAGAGATCCCCGCAGCAAGCCCAGCGTCCTCTCCCTCGAGCTCCAGCACCCCAACATCAAGCTCAAGGGCAGACCCAACGAGTTCCCACTTGTGGCTTTTGTCGAAAACAAGGTCACACCTGGCAAGTTTGTAGGATGAGACTAGGTGCCTGTCTATATTGTGGATCAACAGAACATCGAGTGAGGGACTGCCCCACTGCTCCAGGACGCGGACAAGCTTACGTGATGACCGTGGAGAACGCGCAAACTTTGGGAGCAGCTAATGCGCGTAAGTGATTCGTAGATACTTTTTTTCTAGTATTGTTTTCGTGCCTATTGGTTCGTGACCTCAGCCCCAACTTAGTCATTTTGAACTTGCTAAATACCTGGTATGCTTTTAAATTTGATAACTATAGAAGATTTTAGAGGTTGCTATTATGCTTACTATGTGTTATTTTGTGGATTTAAATAATTTGTACCTCCTTTTCATCATCATCTAGCGCACTTAATTTTGCTGAACTTGACATATGCTGCTATTTTATAGCCTAGTTTTGCAAGCTTACCCTTTTACCGGGCTTGTTCATGACACATGTATTATTGAGGCCTGATCAACCCCACTAATACAAGTGTCTACTCAGAATCAGTGTACTACGGTCTGATCAACCTTAGTGCATTTTGATTCGCACTTCGCACAACTACCTTACGTGGATTGAGAGATATAGTGACTAGTATACTTACCCTAAAATGTGTCCGAGCATATCATATCAGTTACATAATTATACTGATACGAGCATGCGGATAAATGATTACAGAATAGAATCTCAATCCATAACCGCCTGGCAATCCCTATTAGAATTCCTTAAACGCCTTGGTCCCTATACCTCTGTTCTACCACCTTGCCCTTAAACTCCTTATTATTAATCCTCGTCTTCCCTCATCTCGGAAAGACAAAATCCTGTGTTTGATAAGTTGAATTGCAGTGCTAGACATACCCCTCAGACCGGTCAAATTGATGATAACCCTTTATGACTAAGGCAATACCCTAGGTGATGTGTTTTGTGTTGCAGACTTAAAGATTCAATATCATGATTTATTAAGTTGGGACCTAGCTTTACTAGTCGTACAACCTTAGAGGATATATGGGTAGAATTCTAAGTTGGGTAGCGACTGCAATGTTCACCTGAGAGAAGCCGTTAGACTGTAATCAAGTGAGAGTAGACATAGAGAACCCTGCCATAATTTAAATTTCGAGGACGAAATTTTATAAGTTGGGTAGATTGTAAGCCCCTGATTTTTCAAAAATACTAAAATTAGGATTTTTCATAATTTTCTGGAATTTTCTGGGAATTTTTTATAATTAAAATCTGGGTTTTGAATTATTACAAAATTTTTAATTGATAATAAATAATATTAAAATATTATAAAAATAATATTTTTGGGTGTAAAATGGAAAACTGGACTTAGGGCAATTTTTCTGGAATTTATTGAACCCCGGACCTATTTTTAAATGCCTAAAAAGTATTTTTTATTATTTAATTAATTAATTAATTAATTTACTGATAATTATTTTATTATTATTATTATTATTATTATTTTTCTTTTTATTTTTATTTTTTAGCCCGCGGCCCATTGGGCCTGATCCGGCCCGGCCCACTACCCCAGCCCAGCCCACGACCCGCCTAGCGGGTCGGGTCGGGTCTGCTCGAACCCGACCCGCCGCCTCCGACCCGGTTCCCCAGCCCCCTCCCCACGACCCGGCTGCCGAAATCCACGCCGCTCCGGCCGGCCACGCGGTGCCCCACCGCGCCACGACCTGCCACGACGCCCCGCGTCTCCCGGCGACGATCCCCCCCGCGTCGTCGCCCTTCCCGGCGAAGCTCAGCCCCCTCTCCCCTATAAAAACCCGCACCCAGCCCTCTCCTCCGGCCACCCCGACCACGAACCGCCGCCCCTCCACTCGCCTCCGCCATCGCAGAACCCCCCTCGCCGCCGCCGTGCTCCGCTCGTCTCGCAGCGCCTCATCCCCGGCCCTCTCCACCTCCCCCGGCAGACCCTCCGGCGTCGAGTAGCAGCAGCAGTCGACGGCAGCGGCTCCGCCGGACGCCCGAGCCGCCCTCGACCCCGCCGTCGACGTCGCAGCCGCCAGCCCGGCCGGCCTCCCCCGCAGCGGCGCCACCCCTCCTCCGGCCGGCCTCCCCTCGCCGTGTCCAAGCCCAAACCCTAACCCTAAATCCCCATTCTCGTGTCGTGTCGGACACGACACGGACACGGTGGAACCCGATTCTCGAGCCCGGTTCAGGTACGTGTAACTTTCTCCTCGCTGCCCCGTTTTTAATTCCGTAAATTGCGTTGTGAAGCCTGTATGACCCTCTCGGTGTCCGGACAAACTGTTCGGGGCATTGCGTCCTGTGGTGATCGCACACCGCGATCCAAAAACAGGAAAAACCAGACCCTGTTTCACCCCGGAACTGAGTGCGCCCCGCCAAACGGGACGACTTGGTCGCGTGCGGTCTTCACAGATACGTACGCATCATCGATACGGACGTGTGAGTTTTCGTGGAAGCTGATTTGGGTGTGCGTGCACACCGGAATCAACGCGTATCCGCGGACATCGCCCCGTATCCGCCTTTTCGGCATTTTGCCCTAACTTCGTGTACACTCGTCAGATCGAGACGAAACTTGCGCCATCGGACTCGTAGCGATACGTTGGTCCTGTGGGTCAAGTTTGGTTCGATTCTGAGAACGTTGACGAAATCGCGTGTCGTGGGCCCCATAGGCCCCGCTCGACGGGCGATTTTGTGTTCGGCTCACCGAAATCCAAATCTGGAAGTTCCGTTGGGTTCGTATCAGCGTTCCTGACCTGTTGACACTAAGTTTGGTGAAATTGGAGACCGTTGACCCGGACACGTTTTTCGGTGCAAAGCGGGCCCACCGGCGGACCCCGTTTTGACCCGAAACTGCCGTTTTTGTCCTTATCTCCAAATTGGACCCAAGGATAGGCGTTTCTAGCTATTTGACGTCTTCTGAGCGTGATGGTAATGTCTATTTCAGCATTTGGACTCATCTCTGGATATTTTCCCGAAGAACAATTAATCAGATCCAAACAACAGGCAAGTACCTGCACTTCAAGTTAATCTTTATATTGTGATAATTAATTTTCTGCTCTACTAGTATTTTTGATGATTACACGTAGTGTTAGAATTCTGGATTTCATGTCCTGAATACGGGATTTCATGTCTTGCTTTCCGTGTCGGGTGGGAGAATACTAGGAGGCATGTAGTTTACCCTTCCCCAGGTCCTGTTACTAGCTGTTGGTACGCGACTGTACCATCAGCCTTATACTTGATTGTTCCTAGTCACTAGTCGTCTATGACGGCCTTATTAGCCTTATAAACCCCTACATGCCAACTATGTATTCTAAATACACAAGTTCACGCACATAGTTCCTGTCTTGTTGCAGTTCTTGTTGTCTTGTTACAGTTACATTTCCTGTCACATTTTTCCTGTTTTACTCGTATTTCTGGCTTATAGCAATTAATCATACTTTACTTCTAGTCTTGTTTTATAACATTATTTCTCAGTTAATTTCACTACTTACTTACGCATTTCTCAACATAATGCTTAGTCAGTTATTTTCTACCTGTCACGAATATTTAGTTTTAATCTTGTTGTGCACTGTGTACTTTGCTCCTTTCCTGATTGGATCTGTTGATTTAGGCGATGATGAGGATCTTGCCCCTACTTATTATGGCCCCTATGAGACAGCAGGTGATACAGTTGCAGAGCCGGTTCCCACCCAGGAGACTACTCCTGCAGAGTAGTTAGCATTAGTTGTTTATTTCCTTTCATCTTAGTAATCGGGTTTGTCCCCGATATAATCTATGGTTCTGTAATAAACTCTGGATCTGATTATCATATTCTGGTTATAAAATCTTAGCATTCTTTTCCTGCTATTTTTTCTTGCCTATTTAATTATTGTGAATGAGCTAGATTTATCACCTGTGATCATGCCCTAGACAGCGTACTACCGCCGACACTGCGGCGTAGGCTGGACGTACCCACGCACTCGTGCCCGAATTTCTGGGTGCGGGTCGTGACATCAGGTGTTCAGCTAGTTAGGTAAGTGGTTTAGTTAGTTTAGTAGTGGTTTGTTAGTAGTTTATTAGTGGTGTAGTTAGTAGATATAGCTAGAAATAGTATAGTAGTTAATTACATTGTTAGTAGTTGTATATAGATAAATGTTATCTAATAGTTAGATATATATACATACTAGTTAGACTATTAACTATATGTATATACGTATATAAGTTGATGGTAAGTTGGTATTGTAGTATTATATATAAGTATTGATATATATTGTATGTTAGATAGTTAGTAGTATTTAATAGTTTAGTTAAGGTTAGTATATAGTTTAGTGTATTGGTAGTGAGCTATATATTGGGATTTGAATTACCTTGTGATACCAAGGTAATGTCAAGGTATCGGTCGAAACTCAAGGTATTGGGTTTGAGTATCAAGATGGGTGTATACGAAGTGAGATACGTATTGGTTCAAAGCCAAAGCATCCACTTGGCATTAGTTAGCTAAGATTACTATAATATTGTCTTATATATATATATATATATATATATATATATATATATATATATATATATATATATATATATATATATATATATATATATATATATATATATATAAGTATTTTAATATCAAAAACTTGCGTAAACTATGATACGGTGTTTGTGTGTATCCTAGTATCTTAGCTTAGCCAGTGTAGCCTAGTTTCATAGTGTGTGGACCTAGTATCCTAGAGTTAGACTCATATAACCTAGACATAGCTACTTTGACAAGTTTGACCTAGAGTTGACTTTGTTTGACTGTTTGACTTAGATATGGCTTTATGACCTAGAATTGAACTAGTTTAACTTATTTTTATTCCAGAACCTTGTATTGATACAATATACCATATATAGGTCTGTGTGACACCATCTTGGGCATCGAGAGACACACCTTGCTCAGGACCTCCGGCGAGTACATTTCTCTGTTAGTTTTTATTTCATAATAGTGTATATATCTCATGTTCTAGAATTGTATTCTTGATTCTGACACAGTGGTTTCACGGACTGGTACTACATGGATCCTGTCAGGAGATGTTATTTCCTACCGTGTTCAGCGGGTACTCCTGCACATGTATTTCATCGTGTGTATTGGGTATTAATTATTTATATTTCATGTTCATACACTGCTCGTGTTTAGTGTGCTTATATTCGTGTACACACACTGCTCGTGATCAGTGTGCCTATATTCGTGTTCGTAACGTGTCGTGATTGGATCCATTGTTATTAGTTGGGGATGGGAGAGTAGGAGTTGATTATGTGATCAAAGCCCCAGTGTATTCGTGTACATGTCGATTACATACCACACTTGTAATCGAGTTACCTTATTGTATTCGTGTTCAACCTAAACCGATCAGATAATAAACTTGTATTCTGAGGCACATTAGTTAGATTTTAGTTATTTCCATTATTGCAGATACTCATATTGCTTGTTCTTCATTTTCGTACATTACTTGTTCACTCTAGTTCATTTTATTCATATGTTTAAATATCTTGTATTCTTTTTTATTATCTGTTTTTTATGCTCGATTATGTATTTGAAACTGCTTTCAGAGGTATGTACTTCACTTTAATCCTGACTGGATATATTTTTCCAGATGATTGGCTCATAGATCATTGTCCAACATTCTACGGACCGTATGACGGATACACCTTTAGAGGATACTCCTATAGACTAGGAGGACTTAGTCGCAGTACCTGAGGAGGTTTAGTTTATATTTTGGTAGACTTGTATTAGACTATTTTTGAGATTCATGGCATATATATTATTTCAGACTTGTGGATTGTATCTTTATTCTTTTTTTCATTATTCCATTCGTGCTTTATCTTCCTTAGTTTTTATTGTGATTGAGTATAGTTACAATTATGAGATAACATATTATTCCTCCGTTTGAAGTTGAGATGATTGATAGGTACCATATTAATATTGTTGATATGTTAGTTAGTTAGAAGTGACCCAGACAGCGTTCTGTCGCCGATGCTGCGACGTAGGCTAGGCGTACCGACGTACTTGTGCCCGAATGTCCGGGTGCGGGTCGTGATAAAACAAAATTGTGAGGAAAAATCCAGGCACAGGGGAGAGCGGAACCCAGGGGCGTGCCGCGGGAGAGATAATCGTTTGGGTGTTTTCTTTTTTGTGTGTTTTATTTGATAGTTGTTTTTAGGTTATTATTCAATTTTAAAAATTAAAAAAGTATATTTTCCTACATAGCTACATGTCGTCGAACATAATTTATCTTTCTACGACATATGGATGTATGTTGCCGAACATATATTATATTTTTTCGACATGGTGGATGTCGCAATATGTAGAAGATTTTTGGCGGGCATGATTTTTTGTTTTCCTCTTATGAATTTTGTGTGGATTCCGCAACATACTAAAACTCATGTCACCAATACATGTAAAAAATAGCTTTTAGAGACATAATAGACCCTATATCGCTAAAATATGTTGCTAAAAATATAATTACTTGTGTGTATATATATATATATATATATATATATATATATATATATATATATACAGAAATTCTCCAAAACCAAATGGGTGGTATTATATTATAGAACCACCATGGTCGGCCTTGGGACCATGCCAAAGATGCGACCGCACAGGGCCTCCAATTTTTGGGGGCCTCTCTCTCTCTCTCTATATATATATATATATATATATATGTGTGTGTGTGTGTGTGTGTGTGTGTGTGTGTGTGGAGAGAGAATATTGTACAAAGACTTGTTGCATCATTAATTGTACCAAGCAATCTCAATCTATTTTTTTTTGAAATATGTGGTTATAAAGTATGCTGACATGACAGTAACTTTATGGAATGATTTATAACCACAAATTTTAAAAAATGTGTGGTGGAGATTGCTTGCTGCAATATTCCTCTCGATATATATATTATAGTGAGTTTGTAAATTTGTAATTCAAGTCATCACATTTCTTTCTCAATCCCTAAACTCTACGATCCGCATAAGGCCTCCAATTCTTCAATCTCTATTTTCTACCGACTCTAAGACTCATATTTATAATCGTACAAAAATTTTAGGGTTTATAAAAGATGTTACTCTGATCGGTGTGTTGTCTATTATCACTAAGCGATTCAATTGCAATTGTGCTCCTAAAGATTTCTCATTTGTTAGATAAATTTATTTTCTACATATAAAGATCTGACATGGGTTTTATTTTCTATAATAATGATCAGATTTCTTTTATTTATATAATTTAGGAATTTGGATGTGCAAGCCAAGTTTTTATTTATACAATTTAACGGTCAGTACGTATTCTATCTAAAACATCTTTATTATATTATGTAATGTGCTTGAATATAGATAATTTGAGTTGTGGTTATTTTGTTTAGTAATTATCTATAGATTCAGTTATAATATACAATCAAGAACATCTCTAGAGATTTTGATAAAGACATAGAATAATATTTTTAAAATATATGAATAAATAAATTTAGGGCATCATTTTGAAAATTGCACAGGACCTTTAATTATTCAGGACCGGCCCTGAGAACCACCCTACGTTACATCACTTGAGTTTGAATTGAATGTCTGAGATTAAAATGTGTAGGTCCCACCACCTTTTAATCACATCCATCAAATTCAAATCCAAGTGATTTAACTTATGGTGGTTCCATAATATGAAACCAATCAGATGGTTCTAGATCACTCCTCATATATATATATATATATATATATATATATATATATATATATATATATATATATATATATATAATCAAAATCTAACTCATTTAACATAGGGTGATTCCAAAATATGAGACCACCCGATTGGCTTTAGATCAGGGTCGGCCCTGGTCTAGGGCGGGTAGGGCGACCGCCTAGGGCCTCATGGGCCAGGAGGACCAATTTTTTTTTAAATATATAAATAATTTTATACCGAAAATAAAACTAGTATTTACCATGGGCCATTCTTATCACATGCAATTGTAGTATAGTTGTTTTTACATTAGACTTGCACACCAGAGCTTCCTAGTTCAAATCTTGGTTGTGGCGTATTATTTTATTTTATTTTTGTTTTATTTTTTTTATATTATGCATGGATCCTCATTTTGAAATTTTGTTCCGGATCCCATGAGCTCATATATATATATATATATATATATATATATAATTCGGATTAAGAGCTCCCAAAAAGTCTCGTATTTTCTAACCATTGGATCGTCTTTAAGTCACCTAATCTTGGCCAGTAATTTAATTAACGGTCAAAATTATGACTTAAAATATAATCCAATGAACGACAGTAATGGAACTTTTTGGAAGCAATCAAAGGAATTGGGTGAAATTAACGTACACGACATTGCCCACATGAGATCATCTTGGTGTTTTTGTTTTGTTTTCTGTTTTATAACTTTTGTTCGAAAACAATCAAGTTCTGAGTTGAATGGCGCAAATTATGAAGAGAAGAACTTATATTCCGAACCAAATTAAAGGCGACAATTGAAGCTGACTGTGTGTTTGACTGTTTGTCACTCTTATTAATTTTTTAGGTTGTCAGACGACATGATTGCATTTAAAGACGAGCAAACGACATAACAGATTACATGATACTAGCTACTTTAGAGTTGCCTTTAACTTGCTTTCCCAACTCTATATACACCTTACGGTATTAACCACAATATGCATCTTCTTCTTCCTCTTGTTAGAACATCATTATTAAAATCCGTCCCACATTCTAAATTTAAATTTAAAATATAGAAACTTATTTTGTAAAATAGTAAATTCTATTTTTAGTTTTAATTTTTAAATTTTCGGTTATATTTGCTTACGGTAAGATTTTTCAATTTCTAAATTTTAGATTATAGAAATTTATTTTTTTACAATAATAAGTTTCAATTCCAAGTCCAAAAGAATATATTTTATATTTTTTTGCTTTTTCACAATAATTTTTGACCATATAATCTTTGGACGGAAGCTCAATTTATTTTTATGTTTTTACTATTTTCATACAAATTCAACATATTTTATATTTACCAAATTTTTTTAAATTTTTGGCCCCAAATTAGATTGAAAGTTCCAACTGTTAGTTTTGCTTGAGCAAAAGCTCAATTTTCTTCTTTCCTTTGGTCCCACATCGGATGGGTCAACCCCTCCTTGTGTACATATATTAGTTCATCTTCTTTGCTTTCTTAAAGTTGTTGAGTGGGGAATCCCTTGGGACACACGCGCGCGCCGCCGCCGTCAGGCTCGGTTCGGTTCGTAACGGGTGCGGACGCCGAATGCCGATCCAATTTTCTCTTCGGGTTCGGGCTGGGATCCAAAAAAATCTTAATCCATTTGGCACATTCAAATTTGAAACGTCCAGATTCATTGAACCTTGCAACAACTCTTTTGACAGCCTTTTTCCACGTTTTATTTGCTCCTTAATGGCCTGTTTATGAGCCATTAAGTACTCTGTCTGTGGCTCATGTCCAGATTCATTGAACCTTGCAACAGTTTCAGCCTATTTATTTGGTCTCCTTCTTCTTCTCCTTTTTTTTTTACACAGAAAAATTCGACTACATTAAACTCTCTCTCAAACACATTCTGTTCTCCAAATTCTTGTTCTGGGCAGAGCTAAGTTCGGTCTCTCTCTCCGAGTTGTGTGCAACGAAGAGAATCCAGTAGTCAGGGGTTTTACCACCAGGAGATTCCGAGAAACGTCTGCACATAAACCTCAGATCAAATCTTAGGACAGTGCTTCGTGCACGACTTTTTCGGAGATCGGTAACAATTTTCTTTTGTTTCTTTCTGCTCGTATAAATCTCTGAAAAATAATATATAGTTTTTGTTATCAATTTTTGTGACCCCAACTACCTATGATGTTGTTAAGGACTTTATTCACAGCATATTCTCTTCAATGACCTTTCATATTGCTGACGTATTAATCCACATGCACGTATTCACAGCATATTCTCTTTCAATGACCTATCTGTATAATTTCATATTGCTGACGTATAAATCCACATGCAACGTGGGGCTAGCTAGCATTCAATCATATATTATTTTAATTCATGACACGTACAGATTAAAATCAGAGAGAATCAAAGATACCAACAAATTGATGACTTCCCTCTCCTCCTTCCTCCCTTGTATATATTAATGGACAGGTGAAAGGAACAATAACGTACACTTTCATATTGTCAAGCATGAATGGTGTCGACAAGCCAAGGCCTCACTTTGTGCTTGTTCCTTTCATGGCCCAAGGCCACATGATCCCTATGATCGACCTCGCCAAGGTTCTTGCCGGGCGAGGCGCTCTGGTCTCCGTAGTCACCACCCAGTTGAACGCGAACCAGATACGCACAACCATCAACCGGGCACAGAACTCCGGCCTCCCCCTTCGTCTCGTCGAGATCCCCTTCCCCTACGGAGAGCTGGGTCTTCCCGAGGGTTGCGAGAACCTCGACATGGTTCCTCCTGAACTCATGGTCAACTTCTTCCAAGGCCTACGTGCTCTTTCCGAACCTCTCCAAATGTACCTCCAGGAGCAGCATCCCACACCGAACTGTCTGATTGTAGACATCTTGCACCCCTGGACCGCGGAGGTTGCTAACAAGCTCCAGATTCCGAGGCTCTCCTTCTTCAGCATCTGCTGCTTCACCCTCCTCTGCATCGAAAACATAGACAACTACAAGGTTTACGACACCATCACCGACAAGCACGAGCCTTTCCTGGTGCCTGGCTTGCCTACTACTACTGATCATCAGAAGATAGCAGTCACCAAGGCCCAGGTGCCAATCTGGTTCAAGTCCAGCGTCTTGTCGAACTTCGGGGAGGAGGTGAGGGCGGCTGAGATGAAGGCCGATGGCATCATCGTCAACACGTTTGAGGAGATGGAGCCTTACTATATCAAGAGCTACGAAGGTCTTATGGGGAAGAAGGTCTGGTCGGTCGGGCCTTTTTCCCTCTGCAACAAGGACCTAGGAGACATGGCCGAGAGGGGAAGTAACAAAATCTCCATCGGCGTGGACCAATGCTTAAGTTGGCTCGACGGAAGAACTCCAGGTTCAGTCGTCTATGTGAGCTTTGGCAGCCTCGCCTTCGTTCAAGCCTCTCAGCTGATCGAGATAGGACTGGGACTAGAAGCATCAAACCATCCGTTTGTTTGGGTGATCAAGAAGAGGGAGAACTCCAAGGAAGTAGAGGAGTGGCTTTCCAAGGGGTTCGAAGAGAGGATCGGATCGAGGGGTCTCATAATAAAGGGATGGGCACCACAGATGATGATCCTGTCGCACCCTGCCGTAGGCGGCTTCGTGACTCACTGCGGATGGAACTCGACCCTCGAAGGCATTGTGGCCGGCGTCCCCATGATAACATGGCCGCACTTTGGGGACCAGTTCTTGAATGAGAGGGTTGTTGTGGATGTCCTTGGAATCGGAGTCTCGGTTGGCGTCAAAGAACCTAACATAACCTTCAGGGAAAACTCAAGGTCCGAACTGGCTGCGAAGAGAGAGGACATTGCGAAGGCGATTAGACGCGGGATGGACGATGGGCAAGAGACCCAAGAGAGAAGAAATAGGGTTAAGATGATTGGGAAGAAGGCTAGAGATGCAACCAATAAAGGGGGACGTTCGTACAGTAGTATGACAGAGTTGATCAATCTTTTCTCAGGCAGTCTAGGAGAATGATGTGTAGAGATGGAAGAAATGTCTGCATTGCTGATCTCTATGGAATATAGTTTTTCTAATTTGCAACTACTTAAATATCCTTCATCTTGTAACGGGGTGCCTTTCTCCTCCACGTACGAACACACGTCATGGGATAGGGTGATCCCCTGGGCACTCCGACACTCGAGTATGAGGCTAAGGTAAAACTCGATGGAGTTTTGTAGAATCGATAGACGTCCTTAAGAATTATCTGCATATTCTAGTACCAAATAAATCATATTTGCAACCCCAAAAGACGTTGCTAATGTTAAACTAAATATCGCAAAAAATGTTCAGAGACGTATTGGTCATGTCGAATTATAGCTAGTCGCTAAACGTCACAATAACGACATAATTCGCAATGTAGTAAATGTCGCCAGCGTAGCAACAAATTGCGACATATGAGAGCACACGTCGCTAATTATCTAGTGACTAATATTTTAGCCATTGTATTGTGGCAAAATCAGCGACACAATAACGACATTTAGTAAGGGGTTAGCGAAGTGGTTGATGACATGACTGACTTTGCCTTGTCAGCATATTAGCGATGTACGATGACATGTCGATATGTCGCTTTACTCCCAGTTATAGCAATGTATCTATTTTGCAAAGCTTTCTATTTTAGCAACGTTTAGCGACGTTCCGATACTATCACGACCCGCATCCGGATATTATCGGCAGTACAATGCTATCTACACCCCAATAGAAAATTATCTCAACCATCACATGAACAACTAATATCATCATGAATCAATCACAGTATACTAAGGAGGATATGAAAAGGAAAGCAATCCAAACAACTAACTAATAGAAGCGAAACTAGAGCATGGAACAGGAATAAGAAATACTAGCCTAGATCTTTACATAGGTTACCTCATGGTCCACATTGTAAGAGTAGTCTTGACTATAGCATCACTCTGAAGTCCAGGAACGTGAGCACAACAACTCCTAAAAATATTATTCAGTCACAATGGAACGAGTACAAACACTAAAAGCAATTCCAATACATGGTAGAAACTATAAAACAATAAATAGTAATAAAATACATGATGACTAGGTAAACCAAAATCGTCGTAAGATAATATAGTGAAAAAATTAGTATAATAGTTATTGCAAGTCAAATAAAGTGAAACAAGCAAATATAAGCAAGTATGAATGTAACCAGCAAGTATAGAGTGAAACAAGAAAGACTGCACCTATTTAGTATGTTGAAATACCACTTTCTACATGTAAATGGCTAGGGGTAATGTACGACATCCCGCAGATGAAATGTGCAAGTGTTATCGTTCCTGATTAGACCTGAGGGAGTGGTTCCAATTTTTGGAATATTTACATGGCTACTAAGGTATTTCCCCATTCGACTAATACTAATTGTCATGTCCTAGTCCCAAATACACGAGACCAGACCACGTGGCAATGGCCAGCTACGCGTTCAAGCGGACTCCACCCGACTGGAATACGTATAAGCTGTCATAATAAGATCAAATTTTCATAAATCCATAAATAAGATCCACAATTCTAGCTATATACTATAAACTAAGAATAGGAACAAACTATGAAAGAGTAGATAAGAAGATATCACTAGTGATACCTGAAATCCCGAAAAGGTATCCCGATAATCCTACATCAGATCTTAGCATATACTTGAAAGAAAAATAGGTCCTCAGAGGGACATAATAAGATACATAGAAATATTCCATAAAAAATTAGTAGATAACATGCGAAAAAGTAAACAGGGGGTCTATGTACAACTAAAAAAAAAAAGATCTAACTAATCTATGTATATGCAAATGAGAACAACGTTCGACGTGAGGGTTGTCTAAAAATAAAATTCGTAGCTCCAAACAAAGAGACACATGAGTTACATATTCGTAGCTCCGAGCACTGAGACACATAGTAAATATAGTCGTAGCTCCGAGCACAGAGACACATGGTAAATATGAGAGGCATGTAACTCCAGATACGGGATCTCTAATAAATAAAATATTCATAAGTAAATAGTGATATATGCCTAGTAGACCTCACGCCTAGTAACCGTCCTTCTCACCCAATGCTACTGTCCGTTGTAACGCCCCGCAACCGCTCGGTGCGTTACGCTGAGTCAGATTGAATCAAACAAATGCTGGTTACATTTAATTTATTGGATTTTGGGAAGAAGTATTGATTGAGTTGGTTTCATGTACAGATGGCAAGCGAGTTCGATGGGAAACAGGTGTTCGTTTAGAACATTACTGTGATAGCTGGATGGGAACGATAATGCCGTCTTCCTTAGTCCGATCGGTCGGATGATTTGGAAAGCACGGCCTGCTCGCACGGTCATACCAGTTGAGTAGATCGCGCTTGCATCAGACCACGGGTTCAAGGGATTGGCCGTATCGGCAGGACGGGATGCTTAACGGGATCAACCATTGTGAGTGGGCTCTTTCCCTTCTCCTCTACTCCTTCATGCCTAATAGTATGGAAAACACATAAAAGGCTTGAACACTTGGGCTGAAATATTGGGAATCACTACACTGAGGCGTGCATAGAGTGTACGTCGGTTGCTTGGTTGAATTGTGGCTTAAAATGATTTACGCATTGGATAGTTGGAACTCGAGTTGGATTATTATATTTGAGGCAGTCGGTTGGATAATTGGGATTATGTTTGGACGGTTGGAATGATACTTTGAGGCAATAGGAATATCGAAAATTTGGGCGAGCGAGCGTGCATCCGTGCACGAGTATCACTTGGTCGCTTTGTCTTACAAAGGGAGCAGTTATGGATCAAAATCGAACAACTGCATCGGCGAGGGCGTTGTGCCACTATTGGGGCATTGTGCAACGAAAGCGGCATTGTGCCACGGTTGGGGCATTGTGCCATGGGATTGCTTTGAGCATGGATGTTGCACTAATTTGAAATACATTGCTGAGAAGCGGCATTGTGAATCTGGGCATAACTTGGGCACAACTTTAGAGATTGTGCCTATGGGTATTTTGGTGCCTTGGGCTATATGTTGAGGTCGAGATTTGGATTCCTTGGTTGGATATGTTGGAAGAATGGTTATGGATGTTTTGGTTGGATATCGGTTGAACGAGTCTAGGATCGCTTGGTGGGGCGAGAATGTTCGATCCTCTTGTTATACCTACGTATTTGCATGTCAAGGACAACTTGTGCACAAGTTTTGGTATTTCCTCGAAACGGCTTTCCGGGGCACTGGAACCGTATCGATCCGGAGGGAAATATTTGATTCGTGCTAGTCACGATGCATTATGGGACCTCCAGCGGGGCTTGCTACCCGGGCTGATAGGGCGCACCGTAAATGCTTGGATATGTCCTGTATGGCTTAGCCAGTGACTTCATATAGATAAGAGTTGGCTTGCTTTTCTTTTGTTGGTTTGGCTTTCGTGTAGGCGCGGCCACCTTGCCTCGGCAAGAGTGTGCACTCGAGATTGGAATATAACTTTGGTTGAGGAAGGATATTGAGGCTATTTTGATGGTTCGATGTTATCGTGCAAACGATGGCTTGAGTAGGATGGGTTGCATGCTAGAATCCCTTGAGTTGGATTATTATATTTGAGGCAGTTGGTTGGATAATTGGGATTATGCTTGGACGGTTGGAATGATACTTTGAGGCAATAGGAATATCGGGAATTTGGGCGAGCGAGCGTGCATCCGTGCACGAGTATCACTTGGTCGCTTTGTCTTGCAAAGCGAGCAGTTGTGGTTCGAAACCGAACAACTGCATCGACGAGGGCGTTGTGCCACTATTGGGGCATTGTGCCACAAAAGCGGCATTGTGCCACGGTTGGGGCATTGTGCCATGGGATTGCTTTGAGCATGGGTGTTGCACCAATTTGAAATACATTGCTGAGAAGCGGCATTGTGAATATGGGCATAGCTTGGGCACAACTTGAGAGATTGTGCCTATGGGTATTTTGGTGCCTTGGGCTATATGTTGAGGTCGAGATTTGGATTCCTTGGTTGGATATGTTGGAAGAATGGTTATAGATATTTTGGTTGGATATCGGTTGAACGAGTCTAAGATCGCTTGGTGGGGCGAGAATGTTCGATCCTCTCGTCATACCTACGCGTTTGCATGTCACGGACTACTTGTGCACAAGTTTTGGCATTTCCTCGAAACGGCTTTCCGGGGCACTGGAACTGTATCGATCCGGAGGAAAATATTTGATTCGTGCTAGTCACGATGCATTACGGAACCTCCAGCGGGGCTTGCTACCCGGGCTGATAGGGCATACCATAAATACTTGGATATGTCCTGTATGGCTTAGCCAGTGACTTCATATAGATAAGAGTTGGCTTGCTTTTCTTTTGTTGGTTTGGCTTTCGTGTAAGCGCGACCACCTTGCCTCGGCAAGAGTGTGCACTCGAGGTTGGAATATAACTTTGGTTGAGGAAGGATAATGAGGCTATGTTGATGGTTCGATGTTATCGTACAAACGATGGCTTGAGTAGGACGGGTTGTATGCTAGAATTCCTCGAGTTGGTTATATATATTTGCTTGTCGATTGGTTTGAGTTGAATGCTTGCATGCTTAAACTGCTTTATAGCTTTTCTTAACATGTCATCCATATGCCATAAAACAAATCTATGATTCAACTAGAAAGATCACCATATAACTGTTTGCATTCACTATTTTATTTAGTGTCGACTTAGATGAGTGGGTTACCCCGCTCACCAGTACGGTTGTGTACTGACCCACGTTTGTGGGCAATATTTCAGGTACGCAGGCGTAGTGGCGTTGCTTGGATATACGAGACATGATGTATGAAATGTAAGTACCTTTGTGGGCTAGAGAAAAGAGCAAGAGTATTTTATTGCCTTCGTAGCATTGCCTTCGGGGCATTTCATTTGGACCCTATCGTGAGCTTCGCTGCGTTTTACTCTGAGGTGTGCTTGGTACACAATACTTGACTTCCGCTGCAACTTGGTTGTTTCAATGATAACTTTGGTGTTTAACAACATCGCCTTGTACCAGCACAACTCCAGGCTCGTACGACATCATGTCCCGATGAGAACGATTATCCCGCGGGAGAGCTGCAACATGGTGATTCACGTTCAGCGGGGACTATTGAGCTTGCGGGAGATTGGGGCGAGACAAATTGGTATCAGAGTGCCAGGTTCATTTTTCTCGGACTTGGTCCTTCGTTTTATCACAAACTCCAAATAGCTTCCGTGTGTCGTCTAGCTCTTGACTCTACTTAGTGCCGCATTGGATGTTTCATGCAATAAGTCTATATATTGTTGGTTGTGGCTGCATGTTATTCTTCGTTGTGTTGCTTTGGTTGGTTTTCGTTAGATAGCTTAGCCTCGTTAGGCGTTGTTGCATTCGTGCAGCAAGTTGGGTGGCGTTGTTGCATTTGTGCAACAAGTTGAGAGCTCTCGTTGGGTTGGCTTGGCTTGTCGTTCGGGAAGATTCTGATTTCCTCAATATATCAGTTGGTTGGCATACGAGATTTGGTTATGCGACATGCTGTGAGTAAAAACATTCGATAAGAATGGATCATTACACGAGTTGCTCGTCTAGCGATTGTGTTGGATAGAAGTTGGAATTTTGGCTGTGGCGCATCGGTTGAGCATGTTTGAGTTTGGCTCGGGAATATCAGGATAAGTTTGCACGAGTCGCTCGTACAACAAATGTGTGGAACAGTTGGTTATTGGGTTGGATTACTTGGAATACGATCATTGCACGGGTTGCTCATGTAGCGAAAGTATCAGACGGTTTGAGAATAGTTAAAGCATTGAGAATAGGATATAACACAAGTTCCATCGTGAGATTGATGGAAACAGTTGGATAATTCAGGCATTGTCTGAGTTTTGTGTCAGACTTGAGTTGTGAATGGCATGATCACGCATGGGGGATGGTTCAAACGGATTTTGGATAAGTGCAAAGGAATCGTAATGCGAGTAGCGACTTGATTCGGAGTGGTATATGGGATACCGCATATTGAGCAAGGCATTAAAAATATTTTGGTTACACATCAATGGGAATTGCCTGAACGGACTCGAATAACGGGAATACAAGTTGTTTGGTGCACATTGACTGAGTTGGAAAGAATGAAAATGAAGTAAGCGAATATTGAGTTGAGCATATCGAGAACGGACTTTTGCAAATGGAAGTATCGTTGGGCTTAAGAGATGGATGAGTTCGGAACAAATAATTTGGATACGCTTGAACGAGCGATGGGTGAATCGAATAATAGCGAGCATGGACTACAATTTTGGGCAACACATTTGAGCTATTGGTTGAGCAATAAAACACGATTTGGTTTGGAGGGGCAATGCGATGGATTCACACAAACTTGAAGGATTTTGGATATTGCTGCTCGAGAAGTCGACTCAGGTTTAGCGAAAGTGGATTTTTGGCCAAGATGGTGCAACGATGGTAGACGGATTCTCCGAAAGACGTGGACGGATTATGGCAACAACTAAAGGCAAATATTATGGCAGACAGACTTTTGAAGATAGCTAAAATCTGGGAGCAACGTCGAAACAAATCACTGTACTGCTCGAGTAAGTTAGACGTGCATTATGGGATACGGCAAACGGATAGGAAATTGAGCAAGTCTTGAGTTTCGAGAATCATTGCAAGTCGTAGTACGAGAAGACGAACATGGCAATTCAGAAAATTGATGGATTCAAGGCAGAACGACGGATTGATGGAAGACGGTTTCAACGAGCGCATTGCTCGGATTCAGAAGTTCGCTCGGATGGAATGGTTGGAATTTTGATTCGGATTTGCAGATGAGATATAGCATGGTTCATAGTAACTGTCCATCGTGATGATTATAATTATCGAGCGTAGCTTCGGGACAGCTGACCCTAACGAATTATTCGTCGAATCGGAGATGAATATGGTAGACCCATAGAACGACCCTTGAGACGGCGTATTTGGAAATGCGTCGAGGGCAGATATGAGTGATAATATTTGGCTTATTGACTGAGTGTTGGATTTTGAGAGACCCTTGGGATAGTCTTCAGCTGAAGATGCAGCCGAAAGATCGGAGCGATGGTGGAAATAGCCTAGTCAACTAATAAGATCTAGAGTCGCAAATTTTTATCGATGGCATCGCCTCTGACTCATCGTGCCCGGAAAGAGAATAACATTCATATGAATTAACGACTGTGAAACTAGCTCGTGAAGTTAAAGCAACGGCTCGTTTGAATCAAATTCTTGCGAATACTGGAAGGGACTGACGTGCCTTAGATTTACAAGATGCATCAGAACTTAGTCTGGTAAGCGTGCTCATTTGGAAGGCAAAGGTTATATCCTATGCTTCGAGGCAGTGGAAGCAGCACGAAGAACTATTCCATGCGCAACCTAAGAATTGTGGCGAGTGTGTCTACGTTGAAATTGTGGCGACACAATCCCTTTGGCGTGGCGGCGAGATCTTCGTAGATCACACGAACCTCAATGTAGATGTTCACCCAACGAGGTATTGAGATGGCAGGAAAAATGTGTTGGACTGAGCTGATCTAAGCAAAGTTTGATATTTGGGTAAGTCGCCTAGTTGGGGTAGTATAAGTTGAGATGATCGTTCGGTGCATGAGATATATTTGGAGATGTTGCTAGTACGGATTTCAAAAATAGTTGGATGAATTGAGTTGGAACACGAAATGATTAATTCGGTGGAAAATCATCATATTTGAGAATAATGCTCAAGCGAATATGTTGAAATAGAAATCAAGATTGGTTCAATTGGGAGTAAAGCAAATGGATGCCTCGGACATAAAGATACCCTTGTAACTTGTTCAAATTTGCTATCGCAAGGCTTGGCTGAAATACATGTATTTTAGGGATGCCTTAAATATGTGTACGATCCAAAACTAAGCGATACGAGGAATTCGTATTGAGCTGCAAGAAGGATGTGGAAATTCGTGGAAATTGTACGAGCGTTCAGCAGAACGAGATGCGGAGTCAGGATCGTGAATATGAAAGTCACCTAGAGCAGATCTTGGAATTGGATTGTGGCATGTGATAGGAATGAGTACCAGCACGATTTGTGGATGAACCTGATTCTAAGTGGTATATCATGTAATGTCCCACAACCGCTCGGTGCGTTACGTTGAGTCGGATTGAATCAAACCAATGCTGGTTACATTTGATTTATTGGATTTTGGGAAGAAGTATTAATTGAGTTGATTTTATGTGTAGATGGCAAGCGAGTTCGATGGGAAACAGGTGTTCGTTCAGAATAGTACTGTGATAGCTGGATGGAAGCGATAATGTCGTCTTCCTTAGTCCTATCGGTCGGATGATTTGGAGAGCACGGCCTGCTCGCACGGTCATACCAGTTGAGTAGATCGCACTTGCATCGGACCACGGGTTCAAAGGATTGGCCGTATCGGCAGGACGGGATGCTTATCGAGATTAACCATTGTGAGTGGGCTCTTTCCCTTCTCCTCTACTCCTTCATGCCTAATAATATGGAAAACACGTAAAAGGCTTGAACACTTGGGCTGAAACATTGGGAATCACTACAATGAGGCGTGCATAGAGTGTACGTCGGTTGCTTGGTAGGATTGTGGCTTGAAATGATTTACGCGTTGGATAGTTGGAACTCAAGTTGGATTATTATATTTGAGGCAGTCGGTTGGATAATTGGGATTATGCTTGGACGGTTGGAATGATACTTTGAGGCAATAGGAATATCGGGAATTTGGGTGAGCGAGCGTGCATCCGTGCACGAATATCACTTGGTCGCTTTGTCTTGCAAAGCGAGCAGTTGTGGTTCAAAACCGAACAACTGCATCGGCGAGGGCGTTGTGCCACTATTGGGGCATTGTGCAACGAAAGCGGCATTGTGCCACGGTTGGGGCATTGTGCCATGGGATTGCCTTGAGCATGGGTGTTGCACCAATTTAAAATACATTGCTGAGAAGCGGCATTGTGAATATAGGCAGAACTTGGGCACAACTTGAGAGATTGTGCCTATGGGTATTTTGGTGCCTTGGGCTATATGTTGAGGTCGAGATTTGGATTCCTTGGTTGGATATGTTGGAAGAATGGTTATGGATGTTTTGGTTGGATATCGGTTGAACGAGTTTAGGATCGCTTGGTGGGGCGAGAATGTTCGATCCTCTCGTCATACCTACGTGTTTGCATGTCACAGACAACTTGTGACCAGGTTTTGGCATTTTCTTGAAACGGCTTTCTGGGGCACTGGAACCATATCGATTCGGAGGAAAATATTTGATTCGTGCTAGTCACGATGCATTACAGGACCTCCAGCGGGGCTTGCTACCCAGGCTGATAGGGCGCACCGTAAATGCTTGGATATGTCCTGTATGGCTTAGCCAGTGACTTCATATAGATAAGAGTTAGCTTGCTTTTCTTTTGTTGGTTTGGCTTTCGTGTAGGCGGGGCCACCTTGCCTCGGCAAGAGTGTGCACTTGAGATTGGAATATAACTTTGGTTGATGAAGGATATTGAGGCTATGTTGATGGTTCGATGTTATCGTGCAAACGATGGCTTGAGTAGGATGGGTTGTATGCTAGAATCCCTCGAGTTGGTTATATATATTTGCTTGTCGATTGGTTTGAGTTAAATGCTTGCATGCTTAAACTGCTTTACAACTTTCCTTAATATGTCATCCATATGCCATGAAACAAATCTACGATTCAATTAGAAAGATCACCATATAACTGTTTGCATTCACTATTTTACTTAGTGTTGGCTTAGACGAGTGGGTTACCCCGCTCACCAGTATGGTTGTGTACTGACCCACGTTTGTGGGCAATATTTTAGGTACGCAGGCGTAGTGGCGCTGCTTGGATATACGAGACATGATGTATGAAATATAAGTACCTTTGTGGGCTAAAGAAAAGAGCAAGAGTATTTTATTGCCTTCGTGGCATTACCTTCGGGGCTTTTCATTTGGACCCTATCGTGAGCTTCGCTGCATTTTACTCTGAGGTGTGCTTGGTACACAATACTTGACTTCCGCTGCAACTTGGTTGTTTCAATGATAACTTTGGTGTTTAACAATATCGCCTTGTACGAGCGCAACTCCAGGCTCGTACGACATCACGTCCCGATGAGAACGATTGTCCCGCGGAAGAGCTGCAACATGGTAATTCACGTTCAGCGGGGACTATTAAGCTTGCGGGAGATTGGGGCGTGACATTCGTGATGCACCCGCAATATGCCCAGTCTGACTCTAACATGTAATATAACAGTCTATCAAGTATACAAGTAAATCATGTACATGATGTGTCATGCCCCAGTCCCAAAATATCGAGGGACTAGACACGTGGCAATGGCCGGCAGCACATACCGATGGGTAATCCAAATTAATGGACCCATCAGGGTGTACTTAAGCTGTAATACAACAATAAGGGTCTAGTATACTAATCTCATCCTGTCACGCCCCAGTCCCAAAATACATGTGACTAGAACACGTAAGCATGCCAGCCGCATATATATGGCAACTCCAATATATGGAAACCATAACCCATACGTACGCTGTAATATGAATATCAAATCCACAAGTGGTATAAAATGTATCACAAGTCACAGGGTACAATCTAAATCTCATCCACAGAAAATTAATATAAACAAATAACCAACGTCTATATAACTAGATCTCAATAAGAAGTATCTAAAGATGACAGTCGGATGAAAACAAATCCACTACCAACTCGAATATAAGAGAAAATATAATATAAGTATACCTCAACAAACATAATATAAGAATACCAGCTAACAATCACGGGCTCGAAGAGAAGACATCCTCGAAACATATGTAACCATCTGAATCTGCACCCTTGCGAATACTCAAGAACAACGACACCTAGAAGGCCAGGTCCTCAGAAGGACGTAACAAGATACATAGAAGCAAGCCAATTTGAATACTGTAAACATGCATAATATTTGAAAATATATAAGTACGCTGTACAAGACAATCTATATGAATGCAAATGAGGATAACTTTTCGACGTATGGGCAAGGGTAGGCTACTCGATCTACCTTACAACTCACACACTCGTCAGTGGACATCAGAAATTGACATACCGCGGGGGTAGCGACCAACGAGACTCCAGAAATTGACATACCGTGAGGGTAGCGACCAGCGCGACACACGCCCGTAGTACAAGCTATATACTACGGTTTACCAGAGTGGTTAAAAGCCCATACGCCTAATGATTGTCCTCTCATGATACTAAGTGTCAAGTGTGTGTCAACATATCTAATATATAGTAATGACAGAAAGGAACTACACATGTAATAAATAAACAGAAATGTAATAAATATACAGAAATATACTAAGCATGCAAAATATTGTAAGCAATTTGGCAAGATATCTTGCCTGATCTGAAAAAGAATGAAGTCCCAACTCAAGGCGTCGTCCGATCTATCCGTCACATAAATTAAATAAGTTAGGTTACAAAAGTGGGTGAATAGGTTCCTCCATTTTAATCTATTTTAATTCTGAATAAAATAACCTAAAATAGTATTTTAATCTTATTATAATCTGATTACATTGTTAAGCTCTAATTTTGGTCCAAGGAAAGTCAACTTTAAGGATTTGTGATCCGTGACACGCAAATCGAGGCAATCCATTGACCAAAAAGTCAACCGACTCAACTCCTGGATTTGTATATGGAATCCTATATATTTTAATGCTACATGAACACTAGAATAGACGGTTTTATAAAATCATAAGTCAGTAAAAAGTTATGGCCACAAGGGCGCACAGATGATAGTTTTCGGTGGTTTCCTATTTACGTCTACGTTGCACAAATTTTACAGTAGAATAAACTTATATTTTAAATTTTGTAAAAATACTTTTCTAGAAGTTCATTATGTCATATTTCCTAAACTTCAAACGGTTTATAATTCCGAGTTCGGGATCTCCCGAAATCTCGAAAATACCAAAACGCGTCTGATTTTGGACAACTGGCACTTTTAGAATTATCTAGAAAAATAGGTTCCTAAATTATTAAAATAATTTATAAATTCATAAAACTAACCTTGATATGGTTCAAACAAAAAAAACTGGAGCACGTTTGGAGTCCAGAGCTAGGAGATATCGTCTTTTTAAGTCGTCATAACATACTAGAAAATGAGGCTGAATTTATGACAAATTTTGACTCTTTTTGGACGAAATAGAGGTGAATTTGGGGAAGAAAAATATGAAGGATGAGGTATTTATAATGGTGGAGACTACTTAATTGAATACGACTATGATTGGCTAATTTGAATATGAATAGGATCAGTTTAAATAAGGATAGGATATGCATGAAGTTGCTTTCCTAGTAGGCTCAGGATTTGAATTAATTTAAAAATAGAGTTTATGTTTATCTCAATAATTTATAATCTTAAATAGAATTAAAGATAATATAAAAATTATATATATAATCTTATTAATATCTATTAACACTTAAATTAGCATCTATCTAATATTAAGACTATATATAACCAAATAAATCCTAATTAATTTCAAAAATCTAAATAAATTTCTTAAAATTAAATCATAGAAAAAATATAATTAAATATTTTAATCTAAAATAAATATTTTGTAGGAATAACATGCAAGTATGGTCTCAAAATAAATAATAGAAGTCCTAGAAATTTAGGTTCCCTATGTTTTAATTACCTAAAAATTCTAGAAAAATCTTCAAAAACCTAAAATAACCTAAAAATAATTCTTAATAAATATTTATATATGTAAATATATCAAGAAATTCATTTGCTAATTAACTAAGAAAATAATTTAAAGAAATTTAATATCTATAATAAATATAATGATATAAAATATACACAAAATATTTATTTTGGGTGAGGGGGTTTACAATCTATCCAACTTACAAAAATTTCGTCCTCGAAATTAAAATAGGACATGGTTTCTCTCTATCTAATTTCACTTGATCACAATCTAAAAGAATTTACCTCAAGTTTAACAATGTAATTTCTACCCAACTTAGAATTTACCCACCTATCAAATAAGGTTATACTTTTAAGAAAACTATTTCTCAAATTATTTAATCATGTTATTCAATCCTCAGAAATTTTAACACCAAACATATCACCTATGCTATGCCCTTAATCAATTTTAAAAGAGAGTCACTAAGTCATGTGATTAGCCTTATGGGGTATATCTAGTACTATCAGTGTGTCAACTTATACCAAGCACGAGGTTTCGTTTTTCCGAAATAAGGGAAGACGGAGAGCAATAATAAAGAATTCAAGGTGAAGGTGATAGAATACAAGTACGAGGTTCAAAGAGATTAAGAAATTCGAAAAGAGAGTTGTCAGGTCAGTTGTAGATTAAAATCCTATTTTTATAATTTTCTATTTACATGCTCGTATCAGTACAGTTACGTAACCGGTACGATATGTCAGACATGTCTAGGGGTAAGTATATTCATCTAATACCATATATCTCAATCCAGGTAAAGTAGTCATGCGAAGAGCGAACCAAGCGCACTAAGGTTAGCTAGACCTTAATACACCAATTCTGATTAGACAATTGTATTATTGTGTGCACCCAATAATACATATGTCATGAGCAAGCTCGATAAAAGAATAAGCTTGCAAAAACTAGGCTATAATAGCAGCAAAAGTCAAGGTAGTACAGCAAACATAAATACGCTGGATTATCATGAAAGAAGGTACATAACAATTCAAGTTCACAAAAGATAAGACTCCATAACTCTACAGTTGTCATACTAATTCCTTGTCTAAGTCGATAGTCGACAAAGTAGGGGTAAGTCTGAAAAAAAACACTGTCGTCCTAAGCTAGCATACAGTTAATGTTGTTCAGTTACACTTCAATAATAGGTCAAAAGACTATGTGATACTATGTTGTGAGGTATACTACCCAACTTAAAATAATAAACTAATACTGTACTGTCTTAAGAATACCGTAGAAACTCCTATTAAGGTCTACGAGAAAGGGTCTTGGTACTTAATAGGGTATCCTCTTACATTACATAGGTTATGGTCGTCTTAAGTCTTAGTCATAGCGCTTATAGAGCAAGTGTCAATAGTAAGAATGGAAAGTTACTGTCCTTCAAGAAAAAAAGGGGATATAACTCGTATCGAGGTGTGGTACAAGTTACGCAATTGAAACTAAGGAATAATTATCAGGTCATAATCTACAAGGATAACTTAAACCATCAAGTTCTAACTACTAAGCACAGGGATTCAAAATTCAAGTTTACAACTATAATCCTAATAAGCTATATATCCTAACATAGAATAAAATCACTTGGTCTATAATCAGAGAGGTTTAGGTGGCACGAATTGAAAGATGAAGGAAAAAAATTTAGTCGTCTCACTAATAGCGAGCGCTAAGGGTTCAGAGGAATAAGTCATAAAACTAAATAGAAAGACTCTAGATAATGCCATGGTTTCTCTAAGGGAAATATGGTATGCTAATCTCCGTGTTCGAGGTATGATCAAGAAAATATTCTATGCATTGCTCTTGGCTTTCTAAGGTACTGTCTGCTAATCTTAAGACAAGAATCTAAATTTATAGTTCTCCAATACTATCTAACTATGAAGGTTAGGTTCAGTCATAATAATCAATTTTGGTTTTCTATTGGTTCCTCAATACTAGGGTCAAACATTATGGTAAAACTTCTAACTAACTCTAGTAATGTCTATACTACTCTCAAGTCCTCATAATACATCAAGGGATAATGGTAAACCAATCTATAGATAAGGAATTCCAGGGTTCACTAGATATTCTAAACTTAATGGTGTGTCAACACTCTAGTTGTACTCTTAATAGGAAGGTTACCCTACTTATCATCTAGCGACAGGGACTTCTATATTCTAGGAGGGGGCTATACTCAAGGAATTATCAGGGAAGTATAGGAATCAAGCAGGATACAATTATTCGAATAGAATGGACTGGAAGGAGAGCGAATCATAGTCAATTGTGGATGAGATCCTATACTCTATTCCTAGGTGTAGGCTTGTTCGGTACAATAATGTAACCGAGACAATATACTCTCGACCTGCATGGGCCACCACAAAAATATGTCACGTCACAGTCCCAAAATAAATAGTACTAGGACACGTAAGCATGCCAGCCGCATGGATATGGCAACTCCAATATATGGAAACCATAACCCATACGTACGCTGTAATATGAATATCAAATCCATAAGTGGTATAAAATGTATCACAAGTCACAGGGTACAATCTAAATCTCATCCACAGAAAATCAATATAAATAAATAACCAACATCTATATAACTAGATCTCAATAAGAAGTATCTAAAGATGACAGTCGGATGGAAATAAATCCACTACCAACTCGAATATAAGAAAAAATACAATATAAGTACACCTCAACAAACATAATATAAGAATACCAGCTAACAATCACGGGCTCGAAGAGAAGACATCCTCGAAACATATATAACCATCTGAATCTGCACCCCTGCAAATACTCAAGAACAACGACACCTGGAAGGGCCAGGTCCTCAGAGGGACGTAACAAGATACATAGAAGTAAGCCAATTTGAATACAGTAAATATGCATAATATTTGAAATATATAAGTATGCTGTACAAGACAATCTATATGAATGCAAATGAGGACAACTTTTTGACGTATGGGCAAGGGTAGGCTACTCGATCTACCTCACAACTCACACACTCGTCAGTGGACATCAGAAATCGATATACCGCGGAGGTAGCGACCAGCGAGACTCCAGAAATCGACATATCGCGGGGGTAGCGACCAGCGCGACACACGCCCGTAGTGCGAGCTATATACTATGGTTTACCAGAGTGGTTAAAATCCTATACGCCTAATGATTGTCCTCTCATGATACTAAGTGTCAAGTGTGTGTCAACATATCTAATATATAGTAATGACTGAAAGGAACTACACATGCAATAAATAAACAGAGATGCAATAAATATATACAGAAATATACTAAGCATACAAAATACTGTAACCAATTTGGCAAAGTATCTTGCCTGATCTGAAAAAGAATGAAGTCCCAACTCAAGGCGTCGTCCCATCTATCCGTCACATAAATTAAATAAGTTAGGTTACAAAAGTGGGTAAATAGGTTCCTCCATTTTAATCTATTTTAATTCTGAATAAAATAACCTAAAATAGTATTTTAATCTTATTATAATTTGATTTCATTGTTAAGCTCTAATTTTGGTCCAAAGAAAGTCAACTTTAAGGATTTGTGATCCGTGACACGCAAATCGAGACAATCCGGTGACCAAAAAGTCAACCGACTCAAATCCTGGATTTGTGTATGGAATCTTATATATTTTAATGCTACATGAACACTAGAATAGACGGTTTTATAAAATCATAAGTTAGTAAAAAGTTATGGCCACAAGGGCGCACAGATGATAGTTTTCGATGGTTTCCTATTTACGTCTACGTTGCACAAATTTTACAGTAGAATAAACTTATATTTTAAATTTTGTAAAAATACTTTTCTGTAAGTTCATCATGTCAGCTTTCCGAAACTTCAAACGGTTTATAATTCTGAGTTCGGGATCTCCCAAAATCTCGAAAATACCAAAATGCATCTGATTTCGGACAACTGGCACTTTTAGAATTTTTTGGAAAAATAGGTTCTGAAATTATTAAAATAATTTATATATTCAGAAAACTAATCTTGATATGGTTCTAAAAAAAAACACTGGAGCGCGTTTGGAGTCCGGAGCTAGGAGATATCGTCTTTTTAAGTCGTCATAACATACTAGAAAATGAGGCTGAATTTATGACAAATTTTGACTCTTTTTGGACGAAAAAGAGGTGAATTTGGGGAAGAAAAATATGAAGGATGATGTATTTATAATGGTGGAGACTACTTAATTGAATACGACTATGATTGGCTAATTTGAATATGAATAGGATCAGTTTAAATAAGGATAGGATATGCATGAAGTTGCTTTCCTAGTAGGCTCAGGATTTGAATTAATTTAAAAATAGAGTTTAAGTTTATCTCAATAATTTATAATCTTAAATAGAATTAAAGATAATACAAATAATTTATATATAATCTTATTAATATCTATTAACACTTAAATTAGCATCTATCTAATATTAAGACTATATATAACCAAATAAATCCTAATTAATTTCAAAAATCTAAATAAATTTCTTAAAATTCTAAATAAATTATAGAAAAAATATAATTAAATATTTTAACCTAAAATAAATATTTTGTAGGAATAACATGCAAGTATGGTCTCAAAGTAAATCATAGAAGACCTAGAAATTTAGGTTCCCTATGTTTTAATTACCTAAAAATTCTAGAAAAATCTTCAAAAATCTAAAATAACCTAAAAATGATTCTAAATAAATATTTATATAAGTAAATATATCAAGAAATTTATTTGCTAATTAACTAAAAAAATACTTTTAAAGAAATTCAATATCTATAATAAATATAATAATATAAAATATACACAAAATATCTATTTTGGGTGAGGAGGTTTACACATCCATCAGAAAATAAATACAGCAATATCAGCAAAAATAAAATATAATCATAATCAACTCTCTATAAAGTAAATCGGGGAACAACCCGATAATAAGTCTGATACAATTTAAAAGAGTCTAATAACAGCCAAGACTGAGTGGCAGTGGCAGCTGGTTTGGGAGAACGGGTGGCTGAGGTCGGGGTTTAATGGTAATGGTGATGGCTGGGGGTTCGTCGACGGTTGCTGGAGCGGTGGAAGCGGCGGAGGCTGTGTGGAGAAGCGGTGGTTGACGGGGTTTATATAGGGGAAGAGGGAGGAGAACGGTCGTCGTCCGGTGGGGGAGATGAGTGGCTTGGAGGCAGAGCGGCGGGCTGCAGCAGTTGGGGAGGCGAGGTGGCACGGGGGGAAACGGTCGCGGGGATCGACGGTCAACGGAATCGACGGGCAACGGCGGTTTAGAGATTTAGAATTTACTGTAGGTGCGGTTTGGGTACCGGTTAACGGGTCAGCGGGTTGGGTCTGAATCCGACCCGCTAGGTTGGTTTTAGACAAAGTTCGGTTCAGGGGTCGGTCTGGTTTGGGTTGGTTTGGTTCAATAAACCGGTTGGTTCAGATTTGGTTTATTTAGTTTAATAAATAACTTAGTTTTTAGGTCTTTAAAATTGGTTTTGGGGTCCAATAAATTTTAGAAAAATTACCCTATGTCTAATATTTTATTTTACACCCAAAATATTATTTTCATAATATTTTAATATTTAATAAAAATATTTAAAATTATTTAAAACCAGAATACCTTGATTTTAATTAGTTAAAAATTCCAAAAAAATTTAAAAAATTTGTTTTTAAATCCTGAAAAAATCTGGGGGTTTACATGAAGCCTATATGCCAAGCAATATGATCTGTTTATCATGTCGATGTGTCAACATGTAATAGTCATGACAGTACACTGGTAGTAAGCAGGAGAAGCATGTAACAGTTTATCCGGAATGAACGACAGATGAAAACTAAAGCATGTAAATACTGTAATCGATCAAATAGGTAATGTATACTTGCCTGAAGTTCGTCCAACCCTACTAAAACTACTGCAGGTACAATTGTCGTATCCAGGCCTAGACACGTGCTAACACTGCTACGGCTCACAGAAAATCTACCAAATTCAACAAACAACCAAGAATCATCATAAAGCCTACATACACCTATATATACAAGCAAGGGTCCTTATTAGGATTTGATTCTAGGAAAATAATTTCCTTAATACCATCTATATATACTAGGAGTCTTATCTAGGAAATATATTGACAATCCTTATTAGGTGTTGTTTTGAAAATAGTTTACAAAACCCACATAGAAATTCTTAGAATTGATCTTTAGATAAATCTTTTTACTAAAACTTTCTTGACATCCTAATCGATGTAGTTATTCTCATTAATATTTAATAGCTTGAAGTCGGAGAGGCCAAACAATTGTCAATAAATAAATGTTAGTTAGAGAGTATTATAAATTTATTGAAAATTTCTCAATAAAAGAGCTTATGTATTATATTTCTCTTAACAATTTCTAGCCCAGACTACCTATTCTAGTTAAATATGTTGGCAAGGCTAATGAAACTAGTTTAAAGGTGTACTAGTTTGGTAGCATATTCTGGCAGTGTAGACTTTAGTATTCTTAACTCATGAAAGAATTTTTTTGATAAAGTAACTTATAATAATTAAGAAAATGTGTTATAAAGTAACGAAATCAAATGGATTTAACTAGGTCAGTTTTGCTTGTATCTCTACGCGAACAGTGACTATCCTCTTGTTTATAAAATTAGCATCTTGCCATCAGAAACTTATAACGGTAGTTAGCCTACATCTACGCATGTTCATTAGAAGAAAAATGTACACCACACTACCTATATATCTATTTCTATAAACATGCAAGGAAACCCGCAGTATACTCATGCATGCTTCAAAACCGTTTATATATATATATATATATATATATATATATATATATATATATAAAAGTGAATCTCATAGTTAAAAGTGGTTACCATATATATTATGGCAGCAGGGACAGATTTGAGCGGTAACGAAACATTATTGACACGCTTGGATGATGGTGTCGGGGAGAGGATGGTGGAGTTGCACGCACAGCGCCGAGGAGGCTGGAGCGGCGCGTCAAGTGGTCGGGTCCGACAAGATGAAATCACGGGGAAGGCATGCTTCTGGAGGAGTGGTCGGATGCCTGGGTGGCGTAATATCGAGAGGGGGATGGCACTCCGGGCTGGCTTTGGCAGAGGCATCGGGTTTGATGTCCACGACCGGAGGCAGGACGCGGGAGGCATGGGACGATAGTGGTGAAGTCCCCAGGAAGTGGTGTCCGGAGGTCAAGGTCACGGCTCGCGTGGTCGACATTCCACGGGCTCGACGATACTCGGCGAGCTGGTAACGATGCTGCAGGCGTGGCCTGGAAACGTTGCACTTCTTAGACGTAATCATGGGTTCACGCTCGCGTGGAGGCAATGCAAGGGAGAGCGCGAGTTCCACAAGGACAGCCACCGGTGGGTGGGGCACTGTGACTAGGTCGGTGATCCGGGCCGTCCGGCTGATGGGGGTGCCTCGCGAGGTTTGGGTCAGCAGGTTTGCTGCACTCGTGGAGACGGGGAAGTATGATATTTCCGAGGCTTAACCAAAGATGGAAGAACGCGTGGTTGAGATCAGAGGTTCACACAAAAGTTTTCACTCTGATTATTCTTGATCTCCACGAAGAACTATATAATTATCATGATTACAACTTGCTCTCAATATTACAAAGTAATATTTTTTTTTTTACCTTCTTTCTTGCACTAGCAGTTGCAGACAGACATAACATAATTACAACTAGCAAAAGAGAAAAGAAAGGAGAAGAAGAAAATCTGTTTGCTGGGGTGATGAATATCACTATTGCTCAAAGCAAGATTTTTTTCCACACGATCTGCTTCCAGGAACCAGCAAGATCACGTAGAACTTTTGGAATGCTCACTGTCACCTCTTCTCCAGACTCGCACGAAATTCTTGGACTCCAATGGCGGCGGCAGCAACAACTCTCTTCGTCTCCTAATTTTTGAAGTAAGTTCTCAAAGAGGCACAAAAAGAGTATTTATAGAGAGAGGGTGAAAACCCTAGCCGCCCATTAGTTATGGAAAGATAGGAACAAATTAACTGCAAATTCCTAAAAGATAGGCACAAATTAATTTTAAATCCCACAAAAAACGGATCTGAATAACTGTTCATATCTTTCTATAACCGTTCAAATATATCTGAAAGCAGCGGCCACGTAAGCAACCTCACATTCGACCTCTCACGCAGCAGCAGCGCATGCTGCTAGGCATTCGACCGCCCCAGCGGCCACACATGCGGCCACGCATACGACCACGCATGCGGCCAACTCATGCGGTCAGCCCATGCGGCTCGTGCATATTCAAGCTCATGGACGCATTAAATGTGCACAAGCGCCATACGACGATGCTGACGTGCTAAGTGCAAAGTACGACAATAAAGTGCCACTTTGTGTCCTTGAGCCCGAGTCCGAGTCGCTAAGCCCCTTTGCGGCTTAACTCCTATAAATATAATTACAAGAGCTTGACAAAAAGCATAAATGCTTTCATGTGAAGTTAATCATATTTTCTTCTAGGAAAACACCCCCACATGGCACCCATGTGTCCCACCATACCCCATGTGCACACCTCAACTCATATAAAGTATTATATTGAGATACCCACTTGGTAGTATAGCCAATGTGGGACTATCTTTACTAGTCCAACGAAAATAACACCAACAATCCCCCACATATCTCAATATATATGGGTTGAGCGTTCCCCACAGTGACTTTCCATCATGCATTAGGATAGATATCGTTTTGACTTGAATCTTCCTGCATGGGTCGAATAGCAGTATGACACAAGATGGACTAATCCTTGAATTTTTTACCATAGCTGCAATTCTCTCCACTCACACAATGACATCAGCTGTACTTTTAGTTGCACATTGAAGGCCATGTGCACGCCTGGTTTCGGTGTATGTATTTTGGTTGTCTACAATTTTTTTTTCAAAAGACGTCCTGTATCTCTTTCCATACACTATAGGTGAGTTCTTTTAAAGAGTTCTTGACATGAAGACTTGGCCTTTCTTGCGGTGCTATGCCGCTATGACATGGCCTAAAGCTGAGGTTCACTCCTTCATGTGGTGTCATCCACTATAGCATGAGGTCTCAGCCTCTTTGTAGTGCCAAACTACTAAGCATGAAGCCTTGCGCTTCCTTGTGGTATTACACCATTGTGACTTGGTTTTCTGTCGAGGACTAACATCTCTTACCTCTGTGGTGTCACACCTCTGTAACATGAGGTCATCGACCTCTTTGTAGTGCTGCTTACCACTCTTAATTCTACAGTATTATGCTACCTGCCTATGTGCGGTGGTACGCCGCTATGACATGACTTAATACCGAGGATTTACATCTTTTATCTCTGTGGTGTCACGCCACTGTAGCATGTGATATAAGTCCCTTGTAGTGCTGAAACTACGTGCTTCCTGTAATGCACATCGGACATTCGCTCTGTCCGAGAACTCATTAAGGCGTCAAAGCCATCCTCCTGCAGGAAATGTTCTGTTCAAGAACAAATAGTAGACCACAGTGGCTCTGGGTACGTATTCCATAATGTCCCTGAGGACTACCCACTGTAACTGATATTCTCCCAGTCAATGGTCCTTCTTTGAACCAAAAGCTAGATGCCTAGTAGATTTTTTTTGAACTATAGAATAAATCTTAATGGTAGAATTACAAAGACTCAATATCATAATATCTTCAAGCCCATTTTTTTTGTGTCCTCGACCAGCTGGCGATTGAGACCCTTGGTGAACAGATCCGCCAGGTTTTCCTGGCTCCGAACATCAATCACAACAATAAATCCAGTCTTTATTAGATTATTTACTGCCATGTGCCTCAACCGCATAGTCCTCTTCTTACCATTGAAGAGGTTATTTGATACCACTGAAGTCACCTGGTTGTCGCAGTATATCGGTACCACCAAAATTTGTGTACCAACTAATAAAAGATCATACATGAGCTACCGAAGATATTCTTCTTCATTTGTTGCAGCCGCCAGTGCATAAAACTCAAATTTCGTCGAGGAATGAGAGAGCATAGTTTGTTTCTTTGAATTCCATGATATAGAAGCTCCACCCATGGAAAAGACGTATCCTTTTGTGGACCTTTCGCTTTCTACTTCTGAACACCAGCTTGCATTACTGTAGCCTTCCACCACTGTCAAATACCTGCTGTAATGCAGCACATACTTCTGAGTCCGGTTGAGATATCTCATCACTCTTTTCACAACCTTCCAGTATTCTACACCCGGGTTGCTCGTGAATCGACTCAGCATCCCCACGACAATAGTAATATCATGCCTTGCGGCAGTTGTTGCATACATCAAACTCCTGATGACGCTTGAATATTCCAGCCATCTGGCACTTTTCCTAGGATTTAGCTTCAGCTTCTTGTCACATCTGTATGGAGTATCGATCCCCGAAAGATCCTGATATCCATAGTGTGTGACCATCTTCTCAATATAATGGGATTGTGGCGGTGCCACTTTAGTGTCCGTCCTGATAATCTTTATCTCGAGGATAACATCAGCTTTCCCTAAGTCCTTCATACTACACATAGATGAGAGAAACTTCTTTGTCTCAATGACACGTGAAAGATCGGTACCTAGGATCAGCATGTCATCCACGTACAGAAAAATAATAACTCCTCTCCCGTCAGCGAACTTTGTATAAACACACTTGTCCATCTTACTGACCCTGTAGCCGTTTGACCTTATAACTTTGTCAAACTTCTCATTTCACATCTTGGGATCTTGCTCCAGACCATATAGTAATTTTACCAACTTGTAGACTTTGTCTTAAAGCCCTTTGACGACAAATTCTTTTGGCTGTTCTATGCAAATCTCTTCGATCAACTCTCCATTCAGAAATACTATTTTAATATCCATCTTATGAATAACTAGCTTGTGAATTACACTCTGAGCAATCAACATCCTGATGGTCGTCATTCACGCTATTGGAGCATATGTGTCAAAGTAGTCGATCCTCTGCTTCTGAGAAACCCTTTGGCCACCAACATTGTCATGAACTTGTCAACAGTTCCATCGGCTTTTATTTTCTTCTTGAAGATCCATTTGCATCTGATTGGTTTAGCTTCTTCAGGCAGATCGACCAACACCCAAGTGTTTTTTGAGGTTATTGAGTCAAACTCATCATTGATAGCCTCCCACAAGAAAATAACGTATCTGGTCTTCATCGCCTCATCATAGGTTAGCATATATGCTTCCACGTAATAGGTGGCAAAATCTTTTCTGAAGTCCTTCGGTCTCCTCACTCGCTTAGACACTGGTTCCTCGAGTTATGGTTCAAACGTTGTCTCTGGTATGACAATTTCTTCTTAGACTACATCTTCTTTAGAAGCATTAGCCTCATGTGCACCCACGTTATTCCCCATAATATCCATGATAACAACGTTCTTGTACCTTGCAAATTTATCATCATAGAATTCTACGTTGCGAGATTCAATGATATGATCTGATTCTATATCAAGAAACCTTTGAGCATCACTCTTCTCAACATAACTTAGGAAGATGGTCTTCGTAGTCCTCGTACCCACCTTCTGTATCTTCAAGTCCAGGAGATTCACATATGCTAGATACCCCCACACTCGAATGACATTGCAAGTTGGGTTTGACTTTTAACCATAGTTCATGATGAGTGACATCAAAACTTGCGTACGATACTTTGTTCAGAATGAACATAGCCGTTAACACATATTCTCCCAGAAGCAATTTGGAAGACTACAGTCAATAACATTGAGTTCATCATCTCTGTCAACGTCCTATTGTTCCTCTCAGCTACTCAATTTGATTGAGGAGAATACAGACTAGTCGTCTCATTGACAATTTCATGTTTATTGTAGAACGATACAAATTCAATAGACCCATACTCTCCGCCTTGATCACTTCTAAGTCTCTTGAGTTGTTGTCCTGTCTGACGTTCAGCTTCAGTCCTGAACTCTTTGAACTTCTCGAATGCTTTGTCCTTTTACTTGAGCAAATAGATGAACGCATACTTCAAGTAGTCGTCGATGAATATAATAAAATACTACATCTTGGCCTTTCTGAAGAACTGCTTAAAGTCACAAATATCTGAGTGTACCAACTCTAGAATATTTGTGCTTCGGTTAACCCGCTTGAACTGCTTTCTGGTGATCTTTATCTGCGCACAGACCTCACACTTCTCCAATTTCTTACCCCCATATTTGGAGATAAGCCCTAGACTAGATATTTTGTTTATCCTTTTATAATGAACATGTCCTAGTCTATTAGGCCATAACTCAAGAGAATAACCAGAAGAAGAGAATACATTTATCATTATAGCAGGGATTACAAGTTAAAGTTTAAACATACCTTTGGTACAAAATACTTTTCTGAAGTATGTTCCTTTGTGTGACATAACCATCTTTTCAGCATTGATGTCCATCATCAAGCCTGCGTTGCATAACAGACTTCCTGAGACCAGGTTCTTGGCTATCATCGGTACGTGTTTCACATCCAGAAGCGTCAGCGACTTCACCGAAGTCAGGTTCAGTATCACCGTTCCAGTCCCAAGTACTTTAGTTTGTGCCTGTTCACCACCATAACCTTCTCAGATTTAGGCTTGTAGGTGGTAA